>JAIMZG010002492.1:0-18041 GCA_020466075.1 Colletotrichum coccodes
GGGGGGGGGAGGGGTTGAGAGGAGGAGAGGGCACAAGATAGAAAACTCACATCCACGATCGTCGCCGCGCCAACGTCGGACCAGTCTCTCGCCTTGAGGATATGGGACATCTTCCATCGCGGCAGGTTCGCCCGCGCCACCATAGCGCCGTGGTAAACCTCGGCCACGCGCTTGTTCTTCTCAGCAAAGTCAAAGACGGTCTTGTAGCCGGGATACGCTAGGTTGAAAGGCGCCTCGGGTACCGGTACGGGCTCGTCAGTCTCCAGCAGCAACTTTGTCACGCCTTGACGCGCTCCCTGTTGCAGCATGAGCGCATCAGCGATGCGACCCACGAAGCGGGCGTGCAGCCCACAGCTCCCAACGGCGAGGTTGCGAAGATGCGTCGAGCGCGTGAGCCTCGACGATGCGGCCGAGTGCGCGAACACACCCGGGCGCGGCTCGGTGAAGACGCCGTTCCCGATCGCGTAGCGGACCATACGTTCGGTGACGTCGAGGGGCAGATCAACCTTCTTTGCCAGGTCCGCCGAGGCGATGACGCCGTCCAGAGGTATCGCCTCAGGTATGTCGAAGCGCAACAGCACGTCCAGGTTGGCCGTGTCCGACGGCGCCCATTTCAGAGAGATGATTTGGTCTTCCGGTCCTTGGGCGAGGAGCCAGAGGGACTTGGCGGCGGCGGCAAGCTCGTAGCGAACCTTGCGGAGAGTGCTGCTCTCGCCGGCATAGTCATCGTGACCCGACTCGGCGAAGGTCGGGAACGGTATCGACTCGGCGCCGAGTTGATGGGAGAGGGCAATCGTCTTTTCCAAAATGGTTGCCGTGAGGCTTTCGATGGTTTGGGGTGTCTGTCCACTCATTGTGTCGGTTATTGATTGTTCGTAAACGAGTGACCGCGCAACTGGAAAGGGTCGGACACGGTATCAAAGACCTACTTTTTAAGGGTTTGGTGCACCTGGTCCTCTCTAACTGCAGAGAAAGACTGTTGTTTTGGCGAACCCAGATCTAGCCGGACAAGGAGGATGGCAAGTCGGACTCCCTAGCCTTCCTCTACACTCCTGGTAGAGGAGACATACTGTGAGACCAAGACGGCACATTCACGAAATCCGAAATGGAGACTTATCCTCAATTCGCATACGCGGGGATTATTGAGTCCGGCCGTAGACTCCGGCGCGACGGACTTGGAGAGAGCTCTCGATCGGGGAGGGGAGAGGCGGAGCCGTGAACGTACCCTTGCCGTAATGACGGCGATTTGATCCTCGTCAACAAAATGTCGCCGCTGAAAATGTTCCTATTGGCCACGAGGACATGGGGTGGCGCGACACACTCGGCTGCTCACGATCAGCCCTGATGGCGACTCTCTCTCGCTTTGAGGGAGGGTGACAACTAAGGAAATGCAATCATCTGGTCATCTCGGCTCATCAAAGCAATCCCTGGCTTGAGGTACATGATAATGGCCACTGAGCTAGGGCAACTGCGTATCGTCTTCAGAGTCACTCGCTCCTAACAAAATCCCACAACTACAACCACCGCGGATATCATGGTCTCCCCCGAGCAAAGCAGAAGCATCAACCTCATCGTCGTCGGGGCCGGGATTGCCGGTGTCACCGCCGCCGTGGCCCTCCGTCAGGCGGGCCATACGGTGCGCCTGCTTGAAAAGTCGGCTTTTTCAAACCGCGAGGTCGGCGCGGCGATCAACGTGACCCCCAACGGTGCTCGTCTGCTGAGCAGCCTGGGCTTCGACTTTGAGCGCGCGCTGGCCTACCGGGTAACCGGGTACGACTTTGTGCGTGGCGAAAATCTCGAGAAGCTGAAAGTTGTCCACGAGGTTCCCAAGATCGAGCCGGGGGCGTGGGCGGTCCACCGCGCCGACTTGCACGCCGAGCTGACGAGGTTGGCTTGTCAGGTCCATAACGGAACGGGCATCGCGGCATGGGGCCCGCCAGTCGATCTGCGCCTGGGGGCCAGAGTGCAGAGTGTCGTCTCCCGAGATGATGGTGCCGAAGTCACATTTGAGAACGGGGAAACGGCAAGCGCAGATATCGTGGTTGTCGCCGATGGGGGCAACTCTGTCTTGCGGAGCTACGTCCTCGGAGATAGCGACGACGAGGCCAAAAAGCCGGTGCATTCTGGCATGGCAGCATTTCGATTTTTGATCGAGACCGACAGGTTGAAGGCCGACGAAGAGTTGGCACCATGGCTGGAGGGGACGGTAGGCACCGTCACCTTGTTCGCCGATATGGCCGAGACGGCGAAGGAGAGGCATATGATATGGTATGGCTGTCATGGGTGAGTAATGGCCCCCCGAGACATTTTGTCGCACCGATCTGGGTAAAGGTTTTTTTTAAGTGACTGGTCAAATGCCAGAAACGAGCTGCAGAATTTCGTTGGCATCCATCCGTCGGAGACCCAGATCATTGAAGAGTCTGATGGTGAGCTTCGTTTCCTCGAGACACTTTTCACATTGCGGCGCCAAACTGACCAGGATGACTCTCAGAGCTGAAGGGAGCCATGATGCAAGAATACGACCACTTCGATCCGAGCATCAAGAAGATGATTAGCATGGCTTTGCATCTCAAACGCTGGCCCTTGTACGTTCACGAACCCATATCCACTTGGGTTCGTGGACGTGTCGTCTTGATTGGAGACGCCGTGCACCCGGTTCGTTTTCCCAACCCTTCAGGCACAGCAAGCAAGGGCTTTCTGTGCGTTTTTACACACGATAAAGGGGGCTTTCTGACGCGGTGAATCAGATGTTGCCTTTTGGGGCGCAAGGTGCCAACATGGCCATTGAGGATGGCGCTGCCCTCGGCTTGCTTCTGAAAGGGAGCGGCGAAGACGATATTGTAGACTCTTTGGCCAAGTTCGAGAAGCTTCGGAAGAACAGAGCTGCTCGCGTTCAGATCCTGTCCAGCGTTCGAGCCGGCCGCGAGCGGGAGGTCCGAGAAAAGCTGACGAAGTATCTCGACTCGGACGTCCCGAGTAAGTGGGAGCGTGCATGGGATGGATTGATTCTTCCGCACAAATGTATGTGCAAACATAGCCAGTTGACTGACTTGTTTGTGCACTGCTGCAGGGCCACCGGTAACTAATTCGGAACGATGCATACATGACTGGAGGTATGTTCCCATGCCGTCCATTCTTGAATTCGTGAGAAGACATGCTAACAAGAGCCTCCCTAGTTATGATTTACTTGCAGAGGGGGAAAAGCTGGTCCGGTGACAGGTCGACGAACCAAAAACAGCTGGGGGGTAGCTGCTTCCCCTTCAGAAACATTGTGTTGGCGTCAGCATTCTGACTACGATACCGTTTCCCCCCACCCTTCAAACGCTCAATCGGAAGTTGACCTGCCGTAGTAGGTGGGTAGCTACTCTTGGAGCGAGCTCGGCATTCCTCGTCTGATTGGTGTGAAGCGGGCTAGTCAGGACGGGGTGGACGAGAACAAATCAGATTTCAATCCGTCCGTTATATCCGTACTTGTACCCGTGATTACGCCCAAACGGGGTCACTTCTGAGTTGAGCGACGCAGACCTGCGGGCACGCGGAGCTGTTTTTTTTTGTTGTTTTTTCCACCATGTTTGAACCGTAAGTCGCTCTCGTTTTGATCTCTGGCTGGTCAAAAGACGTTAGCCCGTGTGTTGAGCTCGGCAGCAATTCTTTTATGCCTGCGAGTTGATAATGAGTTCGTCCAGTAAGTGTCCACTAACCTGCCCAAACCGCACCTCAATAATGGCCGGACAGGGGCGCCGTACATTCTGCCCCTTCTTCTTCTGCTTGTACGACGATACGGGCACAAGGTCCGGAGTAATCCCAAAGGTTGGTGTCGGTATCACAGGGATACCCTCACGAGGCGTTCCAACAGTTGGCGATGGGTCGACCGTCTGGAAACATGGGTCAGCGGCAACCTGGCAAATATTATATAAGAGATCATACGACCTGCTCCACCCCCACCCCCCCTGTGGAACAGACAGTGTACTAACGCCACTTTCAGGGGCTGGTGAGTACGCACTAAAAACAGGCTCCCGTCCCTTTCCGCCCGACCTTGTGGGCCCCGAATTGATGACCCAGGGGCCCTGGCCGGCTGTAGTGGGTTTTTACAAGCATGTTCCAGCTAATAAGAGCATCTTGTTGTCGGCTGCTCGGAAACGCTTCCCAACCAATCGCGGAACAGGAAGCATAAGCAAGCAAACCCACAAGAACGTTGGAATTCTTTCTTGACGCGCCAATTCCTCATCCTCTTTTTCTTTATTGCATTTTTCCTCTATCTCTTTCCTTAACCGTTCTATTTCCTAATAGTCCCAATTTCATCAGGACCGGACAAGTTACTGTCTGACATTGTCTGCTCTTGTCGATGTAGACATGTTCAACTCCGTTGAAGAAACGTCGTCCGCTCTATGCACAAAAGCCTTAGATGACAAGAATCGGTCCGGATAGTGTGGTGTGCATGACGGTAAGCCGCCGACGTACGGTAGATCTCATTGGTCAGAATCTACTGGTACCGGATCCATCGTTAGGTCAGCCAACTTCTGAGTACCGTCCATACACAACTGTGTTGATCTGATGACATGGAGAATTTGGTCCAACACGCGTGTCAAAAAGGACAATTTATGGTGGGCTCTCCGCCATATTATGTACTATTATGCTCTACAAGCGGTTCCAAAGAAACCATATATTATGCAAGGAGGTTCATTATTTTCCAGCAAAGAATGGCACACGGCTCGAATGACAACACACTGTCGACGCCAGTTCGGCGGTGACGCCATGTTGCCGCAACTGGACCTAGTCACCTCGAAATTGAGTCTCGGAAACTTGCGATGCATTCTACATTGTGCCGTAGGGCCATTTGGAGTTGGTTGTGCTGCATGGTGGGCGCGAGGCCCCCTTCATCTAACAGCATCTCTTATATAGTCTCCTCACCCTTGGAATCCAAGTGACCTCAACTCTTAGCTCCGTTGCTGTCCTGTTAAGCAAAGAGACTCTTTACTATTTGGAATGCCCCGGTGAAAAACAGTGGAAAGAAGCGTTTGTTTGTCACCTGCCTGGCAGGGTCGACCCAGACCTCTCCGATAAGGGCTCTCCTACAAGCCCTTCCTCAACCAACCAAGTATCCGTAACGTCTTCCACGTTCGCATGGGTGGGTCTCGACTTTTACCTCTGGTTAGTTATATAACGCCGTCCACACCAATCTTGCACACCACCCAACCCTACCGGCGCCATCCCGTCCCAGCGAAGAAGCTATTTCTTTTAGCTTCTCGATCTCCCTCTCCACTCAGCCCAAACTCTTCGGTGGACCGAAGGGACAATGGTTGCTCTGCACAGACTAGCCGGTCCTTCGGCGAAGCGGTTTCGGTTGAGACAAGCCAGCGCCCTCGCCCTCCCCATTCCCATCCGACCGACTACGACGTCGACACCCTCGATATCATCGCGAGCCATCGCCGCCTCCTCCTTCTCGACCACCGGTCTCCGCCGACATGCTCAATCACAAGATCCTCAGGGCACCGTGCTTACATCCACTGACGAGAGCTTTGGCCCGCGCACGGAAGGTAGTGTAGCAGCGTCGGATGAGGACTCTACACGGGGCCGCAAAATCCGCCACTACACCGTCAACTTCGGGCCGCAGCACCCAGCCGCTCATGGCGTCCTTCGCCTGATCCTCGAGCTCAACGGCGAGGAGATCGTGCGCTCCGACCCCCATGTCGGCCTGCTGCACCGCGGCACCGAGAAACTTTGCGAATACAAGACGTACCTGCAAGCCGTGCCCTATTTTGACCGCCTGGACTACATCTCCATGATGACCAACGAACAGTGCTTTGCCCTCGCCGTTGAAAAGCTGCTGAACATTGAGATCCCCGAACGCGCCAAGTGGATTCGTACAATGTTTGCAGAGATCACCCGCATCCTTAACCACCTTATGGCTGTCCTTACCCACGCCATGGATGTCGGCGCTCTAACTCCATTCCTCTGGGGTTTTGAGGAGCGAGAGAAGCTCATGGTAAGCATCACTGGCTCTGCGTCGATGAGGACGACAATGCTGCAGATGTGCGCGGGGGAAAACTTCTATGCTAATAGGCCCGCTGCGGGAATAGGAATTCTACGAACGTGTCTCTGGCGCACGCTTGCACGCCGCATATGTCCGCCCCGGTGGTGTTCACCAAGATATTCCCATCGGTCTTCTCGATGACATCTATCAATGGGCGACCCAGTTTGGCGACCGCATCGATGAGACGGAGGAGATGCTGACAGACAACCGAATCTGGATCGAACGTCTCCGAGGTGTCGGCGTCGTAACTGCTGCTCAAGCGCTCAACATGTCCTTCACTGGTGTTATGCTCCGTGGTTCTGGCGTACCGTGGGACATCCGCAAGTCCTCCCCTTACGATGCATACGATCAGGTTGATTTCGATATCCCTGTGGGTTTGAACGGCGACTGCTACGATCGTTTCCTATGCCGTATGGAGGAATTCCGCCAATCTCTCCGCATTATCCACCAGTGCCTCGACAAGATGCCCGCCGGACCTGTGCGTGTTGAGGACTACAAAATTTCGCCGCCACCTCGCGCCGCGATGAAGGAGAACATGGAAGCCTTGATCCATCATTTCCTGCTGTACAGCAAGGGTTACACTGTACCACCGGGTGAGACGTACACTGCGATTGAGGCGCCAAAGGGGGAGATGGGTGTGTTTTTGGTCAGCGATGGCAGCGAGAGACCATACCGCGTGCATATCCGCGCGCCTGGCTTTGCTCATTTGAGCGGTTTCGATACCATGGCCAAGGGCCACATGCTGGCTGATGCGGTGGCCATTATTGGCACCATGGACCTGGTGTTTGGTAAGTCTCTCACATAACCTACAGTGTTCCGATCGACCGTCATGCTGACTGACTGCACAGGTGATGTCGACAGGTAGAAAGTGGAGATGGGGTATTAGCATGGATACGAATACACAGAGGTGTGTTGAAATGACACGGGAAAACAACGCAAGTTGGTAGGCAGACTACTCGGAGATGTTTCGCTGTCTTTTATTTGTACTTATGGAAATCCCAAAAACTTGATTCAATCCCTTGATAGTTTGCGCCTCAAAAGTTTCAGGGGTTCAAGCTCACCATGAACTTGACAAAGGATAACCACTTTCTAAGGGGTATCACGGTCGTCTGAGTCCTCGGCTCCCTCTCTTATGTACTACATTCGCATGAGTTCGACAAAAAGAAGGAAACAGGAACAGAAGGATAACCACAAGAGCACCTATCATGCTCTATATATGATTCTGGCGCTCTTGTGGCCGGAACAGCGCATTTTCCTTCGTGGTTTTGTCAAAAGGGGGGCTTTCCGCGCGCCGGAAGTCGACCGCACTCGGAATTCCCGGCCGCACACGGCAATTGCCGCGTCACATGCGGAATAAGCCATTTAACTAGGCCCATCTACAGTTGGTTGTTTATTCTAGGTAGAATGTTTTGATATCTTGGTGAGGGGGGCTTGTGCGGGGTGCATAGGTCGGGGTATACTATTTTGAAAAGAGAGAATAGAATATTGTCACATCATAAAGGTAGAACTTCTAAACATTAATATTAAAATTGTATTTGGCCCAGATGTCTTCACAGCTCTGTTCTCGCAACCAGACACCAGTTATTGTAGTAGCTTGGCTGGCTGGCTTGAGTTTTCGTCGGAGGCCAGGCAGTGTCGGTGGTGGGGTCAGTCAACGACCAGCTTGTGACTGGATGGCGGATAGAGTAAGTCGAGTTGAAAGCAGAAGTAGCACGGGTGGTAGTGGTTGCGCTAGTTCTTGTAATGGGCAAGGCGGGACCGAGACCAACGCAATACCCGTAAGTTGGCCAAAAGTTTGTGACGCAGTCGCTGGAGACGGCTGGGTTATACTTAGAAAATCGGCACCTGTGATGCCATAGAGACTAGCGGCTGCTGTACACTTGTCGCCGTCCTTGACTACATGCCACGAACCGCAGTTGTCGGGAGTTCCTGTAAAGGTTGGTCCTGCAGGCGTGGTGACCCGCGTGACTGATGTCGTGGTCGCTGGTACAGAAGTTGTCGTCGGCCGTGGGATGGTGCTGGGAATTCCCATGCAATATGCGTAATCGGGTCAAGATTTGATAACGCAATCATTAGATACTGCAGGGTTTCATGTAATGAACTGGGCACGCGTGATACCACAGTGGCCCTCGAGTGTTGCGCTAGTGTTTCCAGACCAGGTTGCAGTTGGAGACGGTACCTAAATGTGATGACGCGAAGCCAACACAGTAGGCGTAGTCGGGCCAGAAATAGATCACGCAGCTGTTTGAAACTGCTGGATTCCAGGCAAGAAACTGAGCGTGCGTGATGCTATATTGAGTCTCGAGCGCGGCTCATGAGTTTCTGCTTGATGATATGCCATTTACCGCAATTCGTGGCGACGCCCGGTTGTGTTGAAACTGGCGCTTGGGCGAGTACGCCAACAACGCCGGCGAGGGCAATGACCAATTAGGGGATAGGTACATCGTGGTGTATTTCTTGAAGCCAAATTGAAGACTGCCTCAGTCTGTCTGGGCCGGTGACGATGCTTCGATCCGACCTTAATATGGCGTCAGTTAGAGACGTTTGTCAGAAATGGGGATATTTGCAACCGGCAATATGGCTCAGTAACACAGAATGACGACCGAACCTCGACCGGATAGACTTTTCGCCCCGTTGACTACCGAGAACCTCGATATCACCCGAGGGCCCAAAAATGGTAAGATGGATTGATTGTTGCTGCAGGTTGACATGTTAGAGACAGGCCCGGACATTGTTTGACTAGAAATACTGTCCATCGCCCTGTTTCCGTAAGAATCAATCATTGTATTCCACGAACGGTAGGGCAGGGCAGAGTAGTCCCCGGGATGGACCTGCATCAGCCAAATTTTCTTCTGTCGGTCAATTCTACACTAATGCAGTGTATACTTGGCAGCTCCGTCGCACTGTTCGGCAAGGTCCGGATATCGTTCTGGATTCACCACCTGATTCTTCATCTCTTGGTGTCTCCCACAATGACACCTCAGGCCTGCCCCCCTTACTTCTGGACTAGGTATCGCGTTACTTGCAGGGAGAACAAAATAACTCAAAGTCACGGAAGGATGTATTGCCTAAAGGTTGAGATCGAAACGCTGAACTTGTTTGATTTCAAGACATGTAGCAGGGTGACTAGCATCAAGCCGGCCTGCAAGGCACATGCGGGATGGGCGCGTAAGGTCCCGTTCTAAGAAACATAGGACCATGAGTAGAGAGAATGCCTCGTGGGAAAGATGGGCCGGGACTAGGGTCTGGATTAGTTGATTATTCTGTATCGGCTGTGGTAAGATCGTGGGATCTTGGCTGCCGAATCAACCACCCGGACCTGCATTAGTGTGTCCGCCCCTTTGGGGTTCATCTGTTTTTGGGGAACACTGGAAGTTCATAAATAACCCTTTACCATCCCTCTTTGGGTTGATTTCCTGCAGCTGACTCCCACTCAAGTCGCGTTGCTTTTGCTACCTCGGCATGAACACTTTGGTGCTATCGATGGCTTTGTCTTTTGACGCCGCCTGGGGGGCGCGACCAACTGGTTTGGAGAAAACCGACTGTGTCTTCCAATTAAACACTTTTTGGCAGCACGCCATTCCATTTTTTCTCGACCGGGCGGACTGCGATTTCTTTACTTGCCTCCAAGGCATCAGCGACACATCCGGCTCATCTACATCTTCTTCGTCGTCGAATCTTGTGTTCTTCCTGGCCATCTTCGCCTTTACCATACCATGTCGTACCGCACAAGTTGGATCTCTTCTTGACCATGGCACCCGTTTCACTTGCTCTCACTCTGCTCGTTACCGGCTTCAGCGTGCAAGCTGGCAACCCGGTCTGGGAGAGCACAGTCAAACTCCAGGTTCCGCATCCAGTCGAGTAGCTCGCTGCCACTCGCGAATGGCAAAGAAAAGGGCTCTTTCACTCCGAAGTCGCCGACCCGGAGGCCTCCTGCACCGGAAACTCGCAGCGCGAAAAGATTCTCGTCATCTGGTACAACACTCAATCGGGGCCTGCTCTCCACCACCTTCGAACATCCGTCCCTCGACGATAACGACGAGGACTACAAGGGTACCAATATGGTATTGTCGGACAGAAATGATGTTGGCATCCTTGACGTAGCCTCTAACATCGCTCACGAACTGGGCCATGCTTGGGGTCTGACCCATGAACACCAAACCCTCACATCTGGGCACCTCCTTTTGGTTGCGGCAGTTCTGCAACTTCGCCCTTCAATGAAGATACATTTAATTGCAAGCCTCTCAATGAATGCGACGAATACATCGAAAGGTCAAGGTCGACGCACCAAATGATGTTTAGCTACTATGTTCCGATCGGCGAGTCGCCAGCCACGGCTTCTCCGCCGCCGAATTTCTCTCTCCCCATTCTTGAGAATATGCAGTTTAAGGTCGCCAATCATAATGCCGGCTATGGTGGCATAGATTGAGATTCCCTCATGATCCATCCCTCTGGCGCAGGCGGAAAAGGCAGTGTAGCTCCGCCGGCCGCCGGCCGCGGGCCAAGATCAGGATGCTAATGACCAGCGGGAGAATGTTCTCTTGCTCAAAGATGGTCAAAAGACCAGGGCACACTTCGAGCCGTCGGACCGCGAAGTTCAAGGCATACGGAAGTCAAAAACACTGTGACCGGCGAAACGGTATTCGTCTTCGATCCCCCATACGCCAGACTGCTGTTTGCGAAAGGTATTAACAAGCGCAACCCGGCGCTCAAACTTCCTGAACATCCCGCCGGCGTTCGTTTGGTGACCTACGACAGCAGCACTAATTCCCGTACCTTTTGTCATCAACTATGAAAAGGTAAATGTTGTTGAAAAACCTCCCTAAAATGCAATAAAGAGACACAACGTTGTACTGATAGATTCTTTTTCTTAGGGAAGAGAACGCTCCATGCTCAACGGCGATGGCCTCTCCTTGACGGCGCTCTGCGAAACCCTTTGGCGGCGAGCTGTATCAACGAGCGTGCCGAGTGTGAGTACGAGTACGGTAGCCGATCAGGCCTTTGGCGCCTCTTTCGGTCATTTAATGATTACAAGATGAAGTAGACCCTTTATACCGTGGGAAAGACCGTAGAACAGAAGCCTGAGGTCGTTCCCCGCTTCTTTGAGGAGGAGGGCCACCACGTCGTATCATACGCCTATCGCTGGATCGACCACCGTAATGTGTCTATCGATCAGGAGAAAGGTTACATCCACCGGGCTATTAAGTCTCTCTAGTCCCTTTCAGGCTGCATGTCGCGCGGCTAGTAGTACTACGGCCGTAACTCCCTGTACTCACGGACCCGTGTGCCCCAGGTCTATGAGGAGGCGGGCGAGGAGGTTGTGTGGGTAAGTGGCTCATATGCCGATGACATACCCTACTGGACTGATCTCTCGCGGGAGAGGAGCGTAGAGAGTCACAAGAAATGCCTTGTGGTCTCCTACAGCTACAACTGTAACGATTTCAAATTTCACGTCCCTGGCAGCGGCCTACGCGACCTCCCGGGCTTCTTGACTCATATCAAGAATGCTTTTGACGTTATATATAACGAGGCTAATGCAGTTATGCCCAAGATGATGACCATCAGACTATACTACCGCATTGCGAGATTTTGTCAAGTACATCTCGGAGAAAGAGGGTGTGGGTTGCCACGCGTACGGAGCTCGTTGAGACGTTCAAGAAGGCTCACCCATACAAGAAGGGCCAGCTGGCGTAGGATATTGGGATCTTTAGTACCCAACAGGGGTTTCCCGCTACGAAATAATGAACGAGCTTATAAGTCTGAAACACGTGGTCACCTACTAAGCGCCTAGTTCGATTCTTCCAATATCTCGAACCATTCCATCCCCTTTCTGTGTGTTTCGGTCGGCGTCCGCTACTACTGGGCCCCGATTGCTGCAAGAGACCTCCCCCTTTTAATGACTAAAGTACGAGCAGGGGGTTTCGGAAGGTTGGTTTTTTTGTCTCGATACTATATTTTGAGCTCGTGTATCGAAAGGTTTGAATCACGGCCAATTTAAGCATTTGCAGGTGTAACAAGGCCCCCTTAAGTCAGAGAAGGGAATGACAGGGCGTGCCGAGGACGTATAGGGGGCCTAACAGGTAGGTTTTGGGTTGTAATAATATCGATTCCGATTCTAGCCTTTCCCGACTGAAGAGAGGGAAAAGGCCCTAAAATCCCTCCCGAGGGGCCAACTAGCTGACTAATCCCCTAAGCCCTGTCAGATCTCTGCCACCTTATTGGCTTTTTGTACCAGTGACATGACCGTCTTTTCTGGCAGGAATGCTGGCTTATGAATCCTCCCTGCCCGTTCCTTTGCACCGAATCAAAGTTCACACTGCTGTGCAGGAAAACGCATAGCGAACTCCCGAGAAGTGGTTACTGCAGCTCTCGTACCAACTCTGCCCGTCCCGCTCAACTGGAACGCAATGCTCAACCGTCTTATTGGTGTTTCTATCAATCACGGCAGTAACCTCCGGTTCAGCATACAGGGGAACATCGTCGTCCACACACGCCAGCTCAAAGTTGTTGTAGGTGGTGTTGGTGGCGTCGTCGGTGATGTTGAAAGGGTTGCGACAAATGGGGTCGAAGACGTAAGTGCTGTATGTCCGAATCGAGGTCCACGTTGCCGTACCCTTGATGGCGCCGCGGGTGTCGCAGACTTCGGTTAGCTCCTGTGTCGTGGTTGGGGTGAAGGGAGACCAGGCAATGAACTGGTTGCCATGTGGGTAGCTGAGGTATCCGAGGTTGATGGGGGGAAGCGCCGCCGAGGCAATAGCCACAAATGAAGCACCGAGAAGGGTAGAAAGCTGCATTTTCGCGTTTAATGTCAAGAGACTGGATCGATGTTGAGTCAGGACTTGGGAGATAAGCGTAGGTGAAAGTGGAAGCACGCTAGTTGCCGCCTGGTCCATCGCCAGCTTTCCCAACTCTTATATACCTTACGATGCCACCCCCTATTCCCATAGTTATTTCGGTTTTCGCGGATTTCCCGGACAAAGGTTCCTGGAGCATTCCTCGCAGTGAGTGGTTCGTTCCGAGGCTGTCATTCTTCGCGTAGAGCGTTGTAAGGCCTCGGCAGGGGTTCCAGCTGCGGGCATCTTAGCCGTCGAGCGATCACACCCTACTGATCCTTGCCCGAACCAAAGTTCATAGTCGCGGGATGCGAACATGGGCTAATGTATTTCTCGGGGGCTGTCCCCGGCCAGTAACTGTTCATGGCCACCGTGCTTTCTACGACTACAAAGTCCGTATGGTAGTTGGCAATGGCTATACGGCTATGGCTACACGAGAATGACTTCTGTGGCAATGGCGCCATGACATCAGCGCTAGCCAAACCAAACATTAGTTCATCCCTGAATGCGGCACGGTGCGGCATTTACTGGCAGAAAAAGGCTGCGGAGTACAGTAACGGGAGAATACGAGAAAGCTGCTGCCTATGTATAGGCTAGGATCGAAGGCCCATCACCGTGTGGGGTCGATATGCAATCCTTCTCGTGTTCTTGTCTTTGGCGGTCCACACGAGGCGATTGAGATGACGAGCATTCGTCAATAGTAAAATATGATTATATATACATATACAAATCTGCAACCAGCACACAAACAGTCCTTGGTGGGTTTCTCGTTTGAGCGGTGGGCATAATGTGGTGACAGTAACATTCCGGAATTAAGGAGCTCGGCGATATCGATAAAAATTGTCTAAATAAACTTTTCCACGCTCAATCTATTCCGTGCAAAGCCCAATGGAATACGATATCCTATCAATATCGTGCCACAGCACCGAAGTGCTTCCGACTTTTACTGATACAGCAGCACTCATAGGATACCTGAGGAATGTAGAACAATCATCATGCGAACTACTGTCCGTTTGGCGTCATGGGAAAGGTATTAGTTAGGAGCAGATTGACAGAAAGTTCTCTGGTTTAGCTCTCCGTAGCGATAATGCTGGCGCTGCTAGAGGTTTTAATCAAATTCTTGTTTGTTGCGAAACCTACTGAAATTCCCTGGGCGAATGACACTCAGATTTCTCGAAGTCCGAAAATGCGTCGGTCGTATGCGCGGATCTGTAAGCTCGAGCTCACAAAGTCATGAAGCAATAGCGTGCGTGTGACGTCGATCCCAGGCCATATTCGCACAGCCCCAGTGTCGGCTCGTCAAAGTCTATTATCGTTCTTATACCAGACTAGAAAGATTGTTGGTGATTGTCTTCCCATTTACATTGGCCATAGCCATTTACAGATTGACTAAAAGACATCTGAATACACTTCGGACGTGATTCTGGCACACTCATCTTTTCACTGCCCAAGGGTCAGCAATAGTTCAAAGTGATTCATCAATATTGAGGCTTTTCTTCGAAATCTATGATGTATTCCGTCTGGCAATGGGAACCCGAGATCTGCATTGAAGGACAGCCACAAATGACATGGTCGTTTTGAGGCGCGTCTCGCTCATGTTTCAGCTGCTGAGGCCGTCTGTTCTTCAGCTTCTTCCGGCGTGTGGGCAAATACCAAATGACTTGTCAATGTTATCAGCCAGCCCACCAACAGTGAAATAGCAAATACCCCACTCAAGGCAGTGTCCACTTACAGTCTGAAATATCTTTTAATATTCGGGCCTCTTATCGTCTTGCGCATCTCGCTGATAAAGACTAAAATATCCACGTCTTCCCATCTCATCACCTCCTTCAAAAGGAATAACCTCAATCCTTCAAGAGAACGATCGAGATACTCGAGGTTTACTTCGCCAACTTCCCTCAGCTTGGGCTTAGATGCCCAGCCTCCAATCGGGATAGGCCAACTCTTCTCAACGATGTCAACCAACACGGCCTCATGCAGAGCTCTGACAACGCCATGATTGCAAGTCTGTTTGGTAGTATTGCCAAGTCTGTCTGTTGCTTCGAACATGATTCTCGCCCATCCCCTATAGACACGGGCCTGGGGCAGCTCGTTGCCTAGACTCTGGGATTGGCTTTCGATGTAGAACTCTTTGATTTCAATGTGGCCACCCGGTTTAAGATGCTTCAGCTTGCGTGTAAAGATTTGGCCATTTTGACACTGATGCCTCCAGGTGGCGGATGTGAATATAGTCAAAGCTATCGATGGATCACGTCCAATCCTCCTCGATGTTGTCGATCTGGAACTTACAGTTATTCGGAACCCAACAGGGTCGATGGGTGAGATGTCCACTCCGATGACTTCGGCTAACGGGAACTAATCGGCAAAGTCGCTGCGCGTGTTTACTTAGTTTTTTGAGTCTAACGTCGTGTCATAGTGTCTTTCTAAAGGAATAAGCACTCACATAGCCCGAATAAAAGTGCCGGTTCCAATATCGAGAACAATCTATTAAGTTGTCCGCTTCTGATACCATGGTGTAAGCTTTCAGCGCTGCTAACTTGAGCATTTCCATTGATTGATGCTAGAAATAACTATCATCAAAGAACAAACAATCCCAGTAATACCGAATGGATGAGTTAGCCTTTTGAAAAATCCAAAAGGGCAATTTCCCAAAGGGACCGATACACATACGCAATATCAAATCCTTCGTTCTGTCTTTCGTCATTCGGGCCCCAGTAGTCGGTGTTTTGCGTGTAGGTACCGCCGAGAATCGCTAATACTCTCACTCAACGAAGCAATTGAGGACAAATTGATACCTTCGCCAATCAGTTAGTTTCAGGCCACTCTATTTACATTTCTTACCTGCGTGTTTCCGTATTAATGCCATCGCCTGTCTCAATGCCAGGGTCCTGCCGCGCAATCGAGTTAGTGCGCAATTTCATTACTTCTCGTACGGCTTGCCACAACACGGCACAGGGAGTCACTCACAGCTTCATCGCTCCTGCATCAGGCTCAGTGACATTAGCGGGAGGGGGCCTAGTCGTTGCTGTTGGAGTCGGACTAGCGGCGGGTGCCATAGTTGGGGTGGCAGCACTCGGACTTGTGCCCATTGTGATCGAACTGCTGTAACATTCAGAAGAGAGCGGGTGGCGCAGATCAATGAGAGATGGAAAGACAGTTTGAAATGGCGATGCAGCGAGTACTGTCATATTTAAAGGCCCGAGACCGGACGCAACCCCTCTTTTGAAATGTCGTTTTCTGCCGTTGGTTCTAATAGATCTCCTGCCCGCACCAGAGCCAAAAGTGTCAAGGGTCGAAGCGACAGTCCGGCTCCCTGGACCAATGAGAGTATTCAATTCTTCGGCGTCGAATGCGCATCCTAGGTTCATTTCAGAAGGTCTCAGTTTATTGAAAGGTCAAGCAGCAAGACTAACGTACGAGAATGGCTTGCTAAGGTGAATAATGGAAAACCCGGCTCCGAGGTAATCTTATACATGCGCCTGGCTCCCCATCTTTTCAAGATGGTAATTCGAGACCCTTACAAATGCAAGCGACAGCCAACTAATAACTCAAGCGTCAGCCAGTTTTATTGTCTTCAAAGGCAAGTTCCACAGCGGACAGAGTGCTAGCTAATGAGTGATCACCGGCATAACATTCTTCCAGTACACGGCCCTACCGGGCTTGTAGTATTAGATTACTTACAGTCTCTTAGTTATGATTATATCTACTAGCTTATAGTATCAACTATCTTCATAGTACTCTCAAGCTACCTTAGGTACTATTCTATTTATTTAGCACTCTAATCTGATCATAGAAGCTGTAAATGGCTTGCTCTTTGTCACTGGCCGATTTGGCGCGAACATGCTCACTAGTGCTACTAGGCCTGTCTATACCTAACATAGGAGCTCCACAGGCTACATGTTTAAAAGCTAGCAGCCTTCTAACACTGATGTCTCTAAGCAGTTGATAAGAATATGTTGACATAATGCTTGCAAACAGCAGTGAAGCAGTACAGGGAACCCCTACCCGAACACAGCGGCGTTGCATTGAGCGGAAGTATAGACCTAGAGACTCTTTATTGAATCCGTCACTAAACCAGTCTTAACACAGACCGTGTAAACGTGAGGCTATTTACGGGGAGCTGCCGCGACACGTAGAAAAGGAAAATTCAACATACTTATTGATAATAGTCAGCCCTGTGTTTCATAATATATAAAAAGAGAAGATAGTAACTAGATCTGTGATCTGAAGCCTACAGCTGACAATCATCGACAATATAGTATAGAATATAGGGCTATACTAGACCCTACTTCGTGTCCTCGTGTTTCAACATAATAGGCCTACATTAGATACAGTAGAGAAACCGTTCCCAACGCTTGTATCAAATTCCACTGAAGTACCATCCGGAACTGACGCCGTTTGGTATGAAAACTCTAGAAATCTCTGGTTGCTTCCTTGGACTCCAATGCTTTCACTCGTCCCCTTTGTCGATGTTTGATAAAATATCATTGTGACCACTCCCGGAAGAGATTCGTAAAAAGTGGTTGCAAAGTGTATGTACTGATCCCTTGCATCAAAGTTCGTAGTGATATACTCAAATGTTACTTGGCGGCCGTTGCCGCGTGTAGAGGCTACCACTTCATACCAGACACCATGCAATTGAGGGTTTTCAAGGAATAGATCAGCAAAGAATGTGAAAATGGTGACCTCGGCGTATTGAGAGGTGGGTATTCGGGCGGCCACATAAAACCCAGCATTATTCCCATTGGAGAGTGATAGATAACCGTTTACGCCCACGTACACAGTCGTGTCGTAGGAACCGTATACACCTATTGGAAACGGTAAGGTTACAGACGTAAAGCCGTCGTCTGAATTAGTGAAGCTGAGCCGGGTTGGGTTTGATAGCTGTAGAGTAGGGCGTACGGTTGGGTTACATGTTGCAGAGGTCGTGGTTGTGGTTGTGGTGGTCGTTAATGAAGTTGTAGTGGTTGTTGATGTAGTTGTAGTGGTTGTTAATGAAGTTGTGGTGGTAGTTGATGTAGTTGTAGTAGTTGTTGATGTAGTTGTGGTGGTTGTTGATGGAGTTGTAGTAGTTGATAATGTAGCTGTGGTGGTTGTTGATGGAGTTATAGTGGTTGTTGATGTAGTTGTATTGATTGTTGATAAAATTTGTAGTGGTTGTTGATGAAGTTGTA
>JAIMZG010002498.1:0-13762 GCA_020466075.1 Colletotrichum coccodes
GGCCTGCTCCTCGGAGGCGGCCTCAGGCTCAGCGACGGGCTCATCCTCGTCCTCATCGTTGATGTATCTCAGGATGTCGTTGACGACGAAGTAGCCAGAGGGTTGGGGCGCAAGGACGAAGGTCTGAACGAACTTCTTCGGCTCGGCGGACTTGATGGAGCTCTCACCAATGACCTGGATGACGATGTTGTCGAACGAGGCCTGGGAGTCGACATTCGTGATGCGGACCTTGCTGTTCTCGAAGTCGAGGCTCTTAATTCTCTCTTGGATAGCCTGGAGGGGATGGCGGTTAGCATACAATCAACACGTGGCGAACAAGAGAGCGAAAGTAAAACGTACTTGTCTGCCAACGGAAACGTTCGCAACCTCTGCCTCCATGCCATAAACAAACTGGGAGCGCTTCCCGTAGAAGAGCTGCGGGACACTTGTTAGCACGGCAAAACAACGTCGGACGGGGGACGGGTCGAGTGCGTACGTGAAGCTTATCCGGGTTCTTGCTCAGGGTTGTGTAGTATTGCTCGACGAAGTACCAGCCAACCTCATCCTTACTGAGGTTGTTGTTACCGGCCGATGCGGCATCGTTGGTAGCGGTGGGACCTGATGATGTTGGCTCGACAGCGTCCTTTAACTGGTCCAGGTTTGTGTAGTTACCGTTGGTTGCCATGATTGCTTCTGTGGAATCTGGTTTTGGGCGCAATCGGGCCGAGGAAGGTGGGAGGGCGGATGGAGAAGGAGGCGACGAAGGCGCAAGAGACGAGGCTCGAAGTTTCTGCGGGGTTGTTCGCTTGCTTGGAGGTCTTTTCGCAGAGGGATGGTCGACAGCAAAGGACCCTGCTGATGAAGGAATGTTAGATGGGCAATATGCGCCAATGGGAACGGAGATGGGGGTTTCGACCACAAGAGCTTGGGGGAGAGGAAGAGGGGAGGGAAAGCGGGCAGGAATCAAGGTACCTCAGAGTTGCGGTGGTTCAGAAAGAAATGTGTAGAACTGACTGGAAAAGGTGTGATGACAGGAAACCAGTACGCCGGGAAAAGGGTTTCGACGATGATGCGAGGGGCGGGCGGGAGCTGGAGATGGAGACGCGTGACGAGAGCAATGTGCGGAGATAAGTGAGAGGGATGGGCGAAGGAAGAAAAATGAATGTGCACAGTCAGTCAGGACTTGGGATAAAACCGGCCCAGTGTGTGTGGGTTTTGTGTCTGTTCAAATCTGTTGTCGGGGCGGGCAGGCGCGGGTGGGAGAGCGGAGCGTTGCGAAGAGGAGGTGGAGGTCTTTTTTTTATTTTTCGTTTGCGGTCGATGTTCGTGAAGGAAGGGGGACACTTTTGGATTCTGGTGCCGGGCCAGGCTCAACTCCAACAATATGAATCGGAAGGGCAGGGGGGGGGGAAAGAACACACAATTGTTGCTGCTGGATCACAACCTGCCCTGTGCTCTCTGGGCTACGGGCTCTCCTGCAGCAGGCCTGGGAGCTGATTACCGACCAAGGTGGGGTTTGCCGTGTCCAGATCTCTGTACTTCTGGGAGCTTCGAAAATACCTCTCCCAGCACCCCGTCTCTAACTCAAGTCGAAGTACCGAGCAGACCACAGAGGTATCACGAAGGTGGCTGATGTAATCAGGGTCGCAAGCCAACCCCGAGCTCTAGGCCGAGCTCTCATCTCTGGCAGCCTTCAACTCCAGGATAACCGGCGACTGCAATTGAGTAAATCCTCGGCATCCTGGACACTTCCAAGTTTGCAATCCGCACGGCCCTTTTCGACTCAATACATCGTTGCGTTTAGAACGTCCTGTCCAGAGCGCCCCAAGTCTGTTGGGCTGTTCATTGTCCTGGCCGCTGTGATCCGACACCAGGGTACCGAGGCATGGGGAAAGAGGCTAAGCATGGGAGTCAGACGCCAATACAGACTTCATTCTTTGTCCATGATCTATCCTTGTACACCTCCGTGCCTTGACTTGTCCGCTTAAGGCAGTCTTTTACAAATGTAACAATACAGTGATGTTTTATTCAACTTTTCCGCCTTCAACTTGACCCGGGAGCTGGTTTACTCGACCCAGCCGAAAACCTCACTCACGGCCATCGTGTTAGATCTTACACCGATGAGTGTGACTACGAGGCCGACCAAGTCCACAACCAGGAGCAGGGCCGCCGCCATCATGAAACGAGGGCTGAACACTCTGTACAGCATGAGGTGTCTCCTCAGCCACCCGGCCCAAGCCATGGTCGCAAGAGACTCAACTGCAAAGTAGGCAACGAAAATGCCCAGCGCTCTGCTGACACTCTCAAGGATTCCTTTCCTCTTGGGGCCGACTTTCCAGAGCACGATGAGAGGGACGGCTGCTACCGCGACAATCTGACCGCCAAAGGTGTTGAGACCCACGACGATGGGACTCCAGGGGTACCGGATCGAGAAGAGGGGGACGAAGGCGCTGTCCCATTGGATGCTGCTAATAACAGCCTGGTGACCCGTCTTGAAGTAGCCAAAGTTGCCAATGACTCCCAGCATGACGGGGCCAATGGCCTCGTTCGTCAGGGAGTTAAGGTCGAGGATCTCCACGAGCGACATCATCTGCCAGAACATGAGGGCCAATGCACCGCCTCCCATGGGTTTGGATAGAAGAATGCAGGCTCCGACAATATTCATGGGCAGGAGCAGGTACCTGGCTCCGTTTGTGTTGCCGTAACCCATGACCGTGATCTGGGTGGTTCCAGTCTTGGTCGGTGTCGTCAGGATAGAGACCAACGGCGGCGCCCAGACGAATGCAGTGGTTCCGGCGACGAAGACCAGGGCGAGGATGACCTGAGCCAAGTAGACCCCGGCGGTCTTGAGGGTCTTGTCTGGTAGGCTTGGGAACCACTCGCCGTTATCGGCGGCATCGAGGACCCAGTAGGTGGCCGACATGAAGAGACCGATGCGGTAGACGTATCCAATCCATGCCGGCGCGAGTCCCTCCCAGGATCGCGTAGGTAAGAGGAAAGACTTGATGATGGAAGGCAGTATAAGGGCGACGGCAAACGGAATGACCAATTGCCACGTCGCAGAGGTCGAGGAAGTGGCCGAAGCGTAGTAGGTCGACGTGCAGTAGGGCATCTGCTCCTCGCGGCAGAGTTTCGAAAATGACGCCAGTCTACCTAGAAAGACAAAGAGAACCGAGTGGTAGATCGCGAGGGTGCGCTCCCTCATCGTGGGTACAGAGAATGCGGCAAAGACGTTGGCAACGCCAAAGGTTGTGATGAAGAAGAGAAGAATCGAGTCCTCCCAGATGGTATAGGAGTTCGAGGCAAAACCGACTGATTGGCTAAGCGTGAAGACGACGGCGAGCCAGCCCCAGACGTTGTTGGGCAGAAGGTTCCGGACAGTCTTGCCGAAGCCGTACAACGAGACCAGAACACCGACCGCGCTGGTAACAGCGGCGCCGGCAACAGCATAGACGAGGTCTTCAGGTCCGGTGAAGATGGAGTAGCCGGCACCGGCTGCTGCTCCAGGGACTGCGCCGAGAATGGCAGTGAGGAACACCTTTTTGTGGAGAGTCTTGTACGAAGTGGCAGCGTCAGCCTGGACTCCCTGGAGCTCCAGCTTCTTCTCCGCCAGGTCAAGCTCGAGGTCGTCGAGGACGGCGAAGTCCTCATCCGCATCGCGGGAGGCATAGACAAGTAGCACGACCACGCCAACAGCCATGACCAAAATGCCCGTCACCATCTTGGGCACATCGAAGCGAGCCCACAAATCCTTGCAGACGCGCAGGGTCTCCTCTTGGAACAGGTTGAAGAAGCCGTAGGAGTCCTGCCATGACTTCCACTGCCACGAGCGTTCGGCCTTCCGCCAGAGGTGCGACACATGGCCAGCGGTGGCACTCTTGGACTGGTCAACGCCACGAGCGGCGAAGTACGAGTCTTGGTATCGTTGAATGCCAGCAGCAGTCATACGCGATACAGCCGCCAGGTTGTCCCAAGCTTTTCCTTTCTTGCCAGCGAAAGCTTCTTCAATAGGCGCCCCCAGGTTGTTGTAAGGAATGGGGATGCCCAGCAACAATGCTAGGGTCGGGACGAGATCGATTTGATTCACTGGTCTGACTTTGGCCATCGTGGGCGGCTCCTTGAACTCGGGCTTCGTCCGGCCAAAGAAAGGGCGCTTGGAGTACATCCACAGAGCCGCCTCAACCTCGTCATCGCTCTCCCCGCCGTGGTCGCCCTTGCCGTCCATGCCGTGGTCTCCCATGACGACCAAAAGCGTGTCATCGTCGATTTGCGCAACAAGGTCGCGGATGAAAACGTCCATCTGCTGGAGCTTCTCCTTCATTGCCGCGTGGTTCGGCCCGTACCGGTGTCCGGCATGGTCGACGCCAAGCAGATGGCCGATGAGGACGTCCCACTTGCCTTTCTGCTCCTGTTTGAGGAGAGGGGAGATGTGATCGATGACACCATTGTCCACAGTATGCAAATCCCAGACGTTGAAACTATCGTATGCGCGGCTCACGTTGGCTTCGAAGTACCCGGGGAACAGAGACCACCAAGTGTCGTCGCCGAGGTGTGCAATGCGCTTTCCAGCATCCTTCAATTGCATGAGCAAGTTGTCCTCCCCGATGGCGGTGCCAGCAAAGTTGCTACCGGCGTCGATGAAGGTTGGCAATGTACCCGTGGTCAGACCCTTCAACCTCTGGAGCGTGGTTGTTGGCGGGTCGGCAATAAAGGGGCGTAGGAAGGCGTGCTCCGGGGATTTGACGGCGGTCTCGTGCAAGAAAGGGAACGCATTGTGGAAAGGAGCCTGGTCGTCAACGGGAACCGTGAAATCGTACCGCAGGGCATCAATAACGATAACCACCGCCTTGTCGAATGACTTGGGGTGCCAGCAGCCGCCCTCGACCGTGCCCTGACCCTTCCAGCTCGACGAGAGCTCAATCGGCGGCGCCGTGCAGTTGGACTTGTCGTCGAGGACCAGCCGCGTCAAGAGGAACCCGCTGGTGAAGAAGGCAATGCCGATGGCATGCAGACACAGAATCCAGGCCCAGAACCCAACGGTCCACCACCACCTGCGCTCGTACGCGTCCTTGCGCCGGGACTCAAAGACCTCGCGCTGCTTCTCGAGCAGCATTGACCTCTCCTTCTCCGCCCGTATCTCCTCGGGCGACCTGCTGGCCTCCTCGATCTCTTTTTGGCGCTTCGCCTTCGCGTACTGCTCGGCGATGGCCTTGTAGTCGGCTGCCGGCGACGGAGCCTTCGGTCGCGGAGCTTTCTGTTGCGGCATTGTGGGCGTGGCTTGGCTGGGCTGAGTGTGCTGTAGAAGAAGAAAGGAAAGAAGAAAGGCGGAAGATCAAGGTTGGCACTCGATGGCCATCGGACTATAGGAAGCTATCAAGCCCCTGTTTCGGAGTTGTGTTGTTCGTTGTCGCTGCTTTGCGGATCGCAGCTTCTAGGAGAGATGAGGTGGTCTAAATCAACGAAAGGAGCTCAAATTTGGAAGTGAAAGTTCCGGCAGCAGCTGTAACAGCGCGGGCCCGGACCAGCTTTGGTGGGGCAGGTGGATTCCATCCAGGGGCCAAGGATCTTGCACCTTTGCGGCCGGCAACCACTTAGCCACTTACAGAGCTTGGATTGAAGCCTGCATGTCATCAGAGATGCTGGACGAGTACCGAGGTTTGTTGCTGCTTGTACGTCTTCACACATTTATAAAAAGAATGACTGGCTCAAATGGAACATTTAACAACATGGTTACTTGCTTCCTGCTCCAGATCATACGGATCTTCCTAAACTCCACATCAAAGGCGCCCAGGTAAAACCGCACCAGCACCCGCTCTAAGCAGACAATCGGAATCACGCAGCCTCGATCCGAGCCTTGGAAAACTTGCACGCAGAGATCTTCCTCTTGAACAGCTCGTCCATGTCCGCCTGCGTTCTGCCCCGGACCTCTGGCAAGCAGAAGTACGCCCAGATCCAGAAGATGGCATTGATACCGGAGTAGACCATTGCCGTGCGAGGCCCAAGACCCCAGCCATTGGGAGCATCCTCCAGCATCCTCGGCAACAGCCACATATTGAACTGGCCGGCAACGAGATAGGCTACTCGGCCGATGACGAGGGTCTTGGCTTTCTGGCGAGTCGACGGGATCTCGGGGTTGATGGCGTATGCGAGCGGGCCGATCGAGAGGTTGTAAACACCGGTGAAGACGACGAGCAAGACCGCAATGACCCAGGGGATCGCCACGTGCGCGTCATTAAAGAAGCCCAAAACACCGACGCCGGCCATGACGGTGACGGCGCCTGCCAGGCCCCAGAGCCAGATCGTCCTGCGCCCGACGTACTTCATCAGGGGCCACGAGGTGACGATGCAAATGATGCCGATGGCGTACTGGATCAGCGTGAAGTCGTACGATTTGGAGCTGCTCATGCCCGCCTTCTGGTACAGCTTGGCCGAGTAGAACATAAGCGCCGAACCGCAGAGTTGCTGCGTCAGATTCGTTGTCACGACGATCATGGTACGGCGGCGGTTGACGCCACGGAAGCACTCGGCGTATGTGATCTCGATGCTATTCTTATTGTTCTTCTCTTGCTCGTTGGTGAGCTCGAGGACCTTGACCTGGCCGTCGACGGGGTACGCCGGGTCTTTGTTCAGCCTGGCGAGAGAGCTGCGCGCGAGATCGGAGCGGGACTGTCGCATGAGCCACCAAGGCGATTCGGGTGCGAGGAAAACGCACACGAGGATGGGAAGAGGCCAAACCCACTGGATCGCGACGGGTATGCGGTAGGCCATTGCGTCATTGTCCTTGATGGTCGTCACGGCCTTGATCGCTGCGGTCGACAAGAGCTGGCCGAAGATCCAGCACATGGAGACGAAGGTCGTGAGGGCCGGGCGGAGTTTTAAGGGAGAGATGTCCGATGCGTAGGCGAGGACGCAGGCTTGGAAGGACCCCCACGGCATGCCCAAGAGAAAACTACCGCCGACGATCATGCCGAGACCAGCATTGTAGCCCCCTGTAGGTAGGACCGTCGTCGCGAAGAAGTTGACAAAGAGGAACACCATGACGGTGCCGAGGGAGAATATCATGGTTTTGCGGTAACCGAACTTGTCCATGGACAGGCCGGCAAAGTACATGGCCAATACCTGGCCGACCTGGCTGCTGGTGAGGATCATGGATTGCCAGAGGGCGGGGATCTCCTTGGCGGTGCCGCGTGCTGAAGAATCTCCGAAGAGGTTCTGGAACTGGGACAGGGAGAAGAAGTTTCCCATGAGAGCGAGGTCGTAGCCCTCCCCGACGATGGTTATGGCGAAGAGGATGGACCACTTGATCGCGGGCCGGAACTTGTTCACGGTCTGCACGTAGGAGTGACGCTCTTCGTAATCCCTGGCGGCCTTCGCCTCTGGGTCGGAGGCGATGGTATCGGGGCTATTTTTCTCCTGCGAAGACATACCGTCGAAATTCTGATGAAATGTATAGGAATGGCGATGTATGTATGGAGGCAGTCGCTGGCTCGCTCAAAACCAAGCTGGTCATAACAACATTGCTTAAAGTACACGATGGCGGCACGAGGGTGTCTTTATGAGAATAGCCGGAAGGAAGCAGGACAGACGAAGGAAACACACGTTGCGCAGCCATGGCTTGCAGTGGTCGCTGCCACTGAATTCAAAAAGCATATCGGTTCAAACCCAGCAAGGTTGAGAAGGCTCGCCTGGACACCTACGTGGGCTGTTGAACGTGGATGACCCGAGACGGAGCGACCATTGTTCACAGCGGAAGTGGCGAAGCTCCGGATTAAAATCCTACCTCGCCTGTTACGAAAACCTCGATGACCGAGAATTTTCTATTCCTTGGCCAATCCTGAAGTCCAGAGCTCTCGAAGGAACTTCATAGACCAGAGGGCGGCAGTTTCGCCAGCAGGCAGGGACGAACGAAGCATTGCCGGCTTGGAGGGGAAGTACCCGGGGATCTTGCAACGTCCAAATCCTCAGTGTAGTCTCACTGTAGAAACCTGGCGAAATCCCCTTGACTTCCAGCTCTTCTACCATCAGATGTGTCTCATATTGATTCTCGTATGATGACAATTTCCCTCCGCCATGACCAGTGACGATCGAAGATGACAAAACGATGTCCAAGCATTCGGCTATATGTTTCGTGAGTAAAACAAAGTTAGACTTGGAGGCTTGAAGCCACCCAGCTCATCCGGCGATGAAGCGACTTTGCAGTCATGCAAAAGCGTGGTGAAGTTGTTGAACAACAGATTGGAATCGGCACAACAGTACGACGGCTAGCTTGGCCCGGATGGTTCAACAATCACTAGACACCACATGTGACAGGGCCTGACCCGGACGACTTGGAACTGTTGGCCCAAATGGAATGGCACGTGGCTTGTGAGAACCTCAGGTGTCCAGGACGTACTCCGCGGGAAAAAATGCGTCGAGTCAGATGATCGAGGCCATCGGTAATCTTGAACCGTAGTTGATCGATCCTTGATTGGTACGGGTTTATACGTACCAGTAACTGACCAAGGTCGCCGGAAAGCATGGTACAAACAACTGCCATGTCAATGTAAACCATGCTTGCTGCAGGAGGCGGACAGATCAATGGGTTATGGGAAACTTGAGATTCGACTGTTGTCCAACAAAAGGTAGACATCCTTCAGGTCATGTTTGAACGCGGTCATGAGACCTTCAAGATGTACTGTGCTTTGACTCTCCAACGAAAACCTACATAATTCTGGGATGTACCTTGCTCCCGTAGTCATGATATTCAACTTTGCAGCCAACAGTATAGAAACCTCTCTACAAGTCTATTGGGGTCGTCACCGTCTCGAGTCGCCGCTTCGATGCCTCGAGCTGTGATAGTCCCGATCTCTGTCCCTCTCCCTCTCCCGATCACGGTGGCCATACCCACCGCGATCCCTATCCCGCTCACGCTCGCGATCCCTCTCGTCTCTGTAACTCTCCCCCCTCCGCTCCTTGCGCTCGGTACGCCTCTTCTCCTCGTCGCGGCGGTACTCATCCAGCCTCGGCCTGTTGCTCTTCTTCCTGCCGCCCTGATTCCACTGCCCCAGGTCCTCTGCGCCCTCCAGCTTCTTGGCGCCGAGGCCGAGCTGGTTCTGGCGTCGCTCGGTTGGCTGTTTCTTCTTCGGCCCGCGCATCTTACCGTCCCAACCCATGCCGCGCAGCAGCGCTGCGCCAAACTCGCCGTCCGGTATCGCCTCATAGTCCGCGAGTGTAGAGTCCTCGCCCACGCGTTTGATGTCGGAAAGGTAGGCGTCCTGCTCCGTGGCTTCGATGACAACGTCCTCCTCTTCGCGCCGCTTCTTCCCGAGCAGGGCGTCCATGGCGTCTTCGTCTACGGTCCGCGGAGCATCCTCCTTGTCTTGTGAACGACCATCCTCCTGGGGCTTGTCCGCCGTCTCGTCCTTTGCAGGTTCCGCCACAGCCTCTTCGCTCGCTTTGCGCTTCTTGACGGTCAGACCCCACTGTATCTGCTTATCGGCATCGGCGGGTTCTCGCTCAGGCCGCTGCTGCGCGGCGTTCTGTTGTTGTCTTTGTTGTTGCTGCGCCTGTACCTCAGCTGGCAGCAGGTTTTTGCCGCCTCTGCGCGAGCGCAGTTCTGACTTCCAGTCGCGGTTCCCTTGCTTCTCAATCACCAGTTCGCGTGGCTTTTCCTTCTTTTCGGCTTCGCCACCGAATTCTGTGATCTTTTCGTGCCGTCCGCGGCCGCCATCACGCTCGCCGTCCGAATCCGACTCGAAAGTGTTGTTCAGCGCGTTCGTCCGCGACCGCTTCCCTAATGATGACGGCGGGTCTGGGCGAGAGGGTTTTTTGTTGTTCCTTGAGCCCGAGGAGCCTCCAAAACTGATCGCTATCCTCGGAGCTTTGGAGCCGTCTGACATGGTGCTGGCGAGGAGGCAGGTTGCAGTGTGTTAATTAGGAAACAGTGGTGGAATCATGAAAGGCTGGACCACAGAAAGTATTGTAGGTTCGCCTTGCGACGTCAAGTTGCAGGGATGTGGGTCGAGTATCTTATGTAAGGCGGGGCGCATCTTTGTACAGCGAGCGTAGCTAGAGCTCCCGCAACACAACAACAGTATAGTAGCTCCGTCTATAAAACCCAATACTTTACCCTAGCAAAGCACTCGGTACACTTCCTCTATTCTCGTCACCATGAAACCGGCTATTTCCTTGTGTATACATTTTGGCAGAGACAGCTTTGCTTAGAAGGCAAAGACCTGGTCCTCGAGCTTGCTCACAGGGCGAGCCTTCTTGAATCCGAGACTCTCGGCTGTCTTCTTGAGGCCGCTGACCATGGGCGGGGGACCACAAAGCAGAAGCTTGACGTCGTCGGCGGCCTTGGGGAGCAGCTTCTATGGATTTTGTTAGCTCTGCACGCACTGGAAGATTTTTTTGGGAGCCTTACAGTGATCATGTCGGCGGTGACGTATCCGACGCCGCCAGTCCAATCGGCAGGGGGCTTATCCAGAACGTAGTGCACGCGGAAGCCACTGTCCTCCTTGGCGAGGGCATCGAGGTCCTCCTTAAGAAGAATGTCCTGGGGCGTGACGTTGGCGAAGATGAGGTCGATCTCGGTCTTGTCACCGGTCGGGCGGCCGCGGATGACGGCACGGATGATCTGAAGCATGGGGGTGATGCCAGTGCCACCAGCAATCATGCCAAAGTGACGGACCATGTTCGGGGTGTAGACGAAAGCGCCCTTGGGACCCTTGACCCTGAGCGTCTGTCCGACCTTCATCGAAGCCATGTATTTGGAGATGTTGCCGGTAGGGTAGGACTTGATCAGGAGGTCGAAGTAGCCAGGCTGGTGGTCGCCAGAAATAGGAGTGTAGGAGCGCACAATCTCCTTGGAAGTGCCATCAGGCTGAGGGCAGTTCGCACCGATGGAGATGTGCTGGCCAATGGGGAGGCCGAGGATGCTCTTCTCGGAGGGGAGATTGAAGCGGTAGCTATGGAAGCTGTTAGTCGCGGGCCCGAGCTTGAGGCTCAGAAGATGACTTACATGGCGACATTGTGGGAGATGATGGTCTTCTCCTTGAGCTCAAACTCCTGGAAGGCATCGGGCTTGAGGACCTTCTTGATTTCTATGCACGGGTTCGTAAGTGGTCAATTCCGAGGGGTTCCGAGAAGGGGGCCGAACTCACGCATCGAGTTGAACTTGTAGGCACCCATGGCAAGCGCCAGGACGACAGCGTACGGAACCCATTCACGCTTGGTGATGGCGCATCCCAGGATGAGTAGGCCGGCGGGGATGTAGACATTGTCGAAGTACTTGCGGGAAGCGAGAGAGTCGGCCATTTTGAAAGCGAGGTCCGAAGCTCTTCTCCACAGAAAGCGGGAAAGGGTGCACCTGGGATCTTTGCTGGCTCGAGTTCTGGACCTAGATGGAGAGTCTGGGGATTGTCAAGTTAGTCTGTTGATGCCACGAGCCTTTTGAGAAGCAAGCACTGACTGGAAGAACCGCTCCTGAGAAGCTGTGGTGGTCAATTGGTGTTGGATAATCGTTCGAGCTTGAAATGCTAGTGTGCAACCAGATATCGTAAGATCGCGAAAGCGGGACAGCCCCTCCAATTTTCTGTTGAGTTGCCGAGTTTCTGCCAGCCCTCGAGCGGCGAGCGGTCAAATCCAGCTCTGCGATTGCGAGGGTCGGCGGCGTGTGGAGGCCAGGGGCGGGAACGCGAAAGCGAGCCGAAACTGGCAAAATAATCCGACGGCATTGCGACAGGGGCCTGGCGTCGGCACGGCATTGGTGCTGTGATAGCTTGCTTCAACGGATACGCCTCAGTATGGCTGTGCAAGAGATCCCCAGCCACGACGCCACAGTGCTGCCGAACTCCAGGTTCGGTTCCACTGTTACGGTCCCTGGGGCTTGCAGATGCGCGTCGATCCAGAGATCAACATGTTGATCAACCAGCTGATGGGAACGAGCTGCAGGAGCCCTCTTCTTTCCAAACATGCTGCTGTCCTTGCATCCGGGGAACGATGTACCCGAGATACGGGTACTTCGATGCATTGGCGGTATTTGATGCATGCCTCGACATGCCTATGATGATGCCATTCCACTGGAACCGCTGCTTCGTCTGTTATTCAATAACATGGCTATCGAAGCATCACTGCTCCGTTAATAACGATAGTGCAGTTGAACCCATGTTTCACTGGCTTATCGTGTCGGTCCGTGAGTCGAGGTCAAATGCTGTCCATTCCCGAGTGCCTGTCGCTGGTTGGAGGCAGGGCGACACGGAACTCTTGTGAATTCATGTGTCGCTGCTTGCAAACTGCTTCTGACGAGTTCGGTACGACAACAGTACTACTGCCACGTCTCCCCGCCAAAGAATTTTGAAGCTGCCATCGCGCCATGCCTTGGAGCATTGTAGCCTTGGTATCCGTGCCAGTAGCAGGTTCAACGCGCTATTCGGCCGCGAAGGCCCCGTCTGTTTCCAGCTATCGAGCTGCCTTTGGAGCCAGTCCGCCAGTTACTAGCCGTCTTGAAAGCATGACTATGTTATCTGCACGCATTAGATCGATCGGACAAAAAGCAGACATCGAGGAATGACATCACGGCAGTTGGCGGCGTGGCAGTGAAACAGGACATGTTGGACTATTGTCAGGTGAGGCACACATCTGCTTCTAGTGACCTTGGGTGCACGGTGAACAGGAAGGAGGAATCCGGAACGATGTTTCTAGGCACTCGGAGCGGGTTGGTGGAAATTCTGGGGTTTCGTGATCGGCCGGAAACACTGTTTGACCTGGTCCGGACAATTGAACTGTCTTACAATCGGGGCGTGGAATCTCGCCGTCGTGCCGTGTCATGATAACGCGTCCTTCCCCCGGATTCAATCCTTGTTCAATGGATCCGACTACATGTAAGAGGGAATTACTGGTTGAGGAGGGAATGAAACTCAATCACTGCCTTCTTGCAGACACTTTGCGCTACCAGTAGCGTCGCACAAGTTGCGTGGGACAAAAAATGGGCCTGGCCGATAGCGGTGGTCCAAAAATGAGACCGGCCGGACTGTCGAGCGGTGCCGGCTGTCCCCGCTCTTGGCACTACGTCGCCCCAGACACCCGTCAGACTGGATACGGGAGGACCGTGCCTGTGGTCGAAGGAGAAGAAACATGCCTCCGTCACGCCCGCGTCGCTGTGCCGCCTGCGGTGCTGCTGTACCGCGACTCGCTAGCGAGGGACGGCGACCACGGGTACAGCACCTGGGCAAGCGAAGGTGTCTCTTTCCCCCAATTCGCGGCTGACGCAAGGAAATGGAGACTCATTGGATGGTCAGTGCCATGCCCTTGCCAGCTGGGCAGTTGGTTGTATGTGTACACTTCCGGTTCATTTCCAGCAACACTGGGACAACTCATTCAACGGCTGATTTGTTGGCTTGGCCCAGGACTGGGGGGTGGATTGCGGTTTGATGATGGGACAACGGGGACTGCACTTCTCGAGTGGCGCACAAAGCGTGCGGCAGTGGCTTTTCGATGGTGTCCCCCCTTTCGCAAATTCGCAGGCCGAAAAGCACGGCGAATAAGACGACAGGGGTACAGCCAAATGGAGCCCCCCTTGCCCTGACGACGATCAGAGACAAGTCGCAATCTTGACAAGTTGCCCCCAGCCCACATCAAACCCGCAGCTTCCTTGAAAATGCTCCCCCAAATTCTCCCAAATTTGGCCGGCGCGGGTTTGTTTCACATTTCCGCATCCACGAGGGTGCAGTGTCGGCCGGGTTGTTCAGACGATCGCGTTGCCAGCTAGCAGCCCATTCCTTGGGCCTGGGAACTTTGTTTTTTT
>JAIMZG010002506.1:0-18533 GCA_020466075.1 Colletotrichum coccodes
AAAGGGGGGGGGGGGGGGAAGGGTTTGCTTATTCTTGGATGGAGGAGGTTGGGGGGTTTTCCTGGCTTGCCCCTTTTGCGTACCACGTAGCGTTCGGAATGTGAACTCGTGAGCAAGTGGACCTCTGCAGATGGAGAGATGAGAAGCATGAAAGGGGACAAGGGCCATTGTGAAATGTAAAATGTATGCAGGGTCGCAGAGATGATATTAGAATGCCCCATCGGTTTATGCTTGATTGGTATTACGGTTGCTGGCCTTTGAGGAGGGGATCGGTAGCACGACGGGTAGGCTTTTGTCCCAGGGGTTCCATTATTTGCGAAGGGGAAAGGGGGGGGGGACTGTGCATTGACGGCCGTTATGCGGCCGGGGGCACCTGGGCGAGCTGGCCATTTGCGGCGACGACGTGGAGTGCTTGCTCGTCGCTCGTACGCGCAACGGCATCCTTCGAAAGAGAGAGCGCGGCATGGGGCGGTTCAGGAGCGGCTTCTGGAGGACGTGAGTCACATTTTGAATATATTCCCATCATGCGGGACCCCGGGACCGCGCGACGTAGGGATCACCTTGCCGTCGAACAAGGTACGAGGTACGAGAGGGCACTTGGGCGTTGTGAACTGTGCGGGTGGTCCGAGGCGCGGGGAGGGATGCACGCTGTAGTCGGTCGATGGGGTGTTGTTGTTGTTGTTGACAGGACGCGCGGGAGGGAATGGGATGATGCGCGGGTGCACGCGCGGGTGAGTTGGCTCGCCGCCGATCTGATCTTATCAGGTCCGAAGTCATGCTATAGCCGCGCCTGTCGTCCGCGGACGGGGTTCATCCAGGTCGGCGCGATGCGTCTTTCGAGGTGGTCGCTACGCAGTGAAACCGCCGTCATCTCGGGCGGGCTTCGACCTCCGGCTGCCCTCTGCAGCCGGCAGTGGTTCGGTCTTGTCGAGAAATAACAGATGCGTATGTCGTTGAGCCCCCATGTTGTTTTCGAATGTTCTCTCTCCGCCGTTCTTGGCCAGGGACTGACGCTGTTGTGGTCACCACCGTCGGAGGAGCTCAAAGTGTCACCGGCGGTTCGTTCTGCCGCCCTCTTCCCCTCGAGAGAGACGAGCGCATTGACGAGGTCTGGGATGATGGCTCGCTTAACAGTTACATGGGCCGATCGGTAGCTCGCCGGCGTACATGGCGCGGAACGGTGATAGAGGGGGGGACCTAGAGAAGTCGGCGTTGAGAGGATCGAGATCCGGGATGGAAGTGTCCTGCGGTGGAGGGATGAAGCTGGGAAGACGGGTTCGGCAGATGCGGTCCGCAAGGAATGGGGGGGCCTTCTGTCTCCGAGCCGGAGGGACGGTCGATGTCGGCCTGCTCTGCTCCTCGTCCCGTTGTCGTTCGGGTCTCCGAGCTGGTCAGGATGTACGACGCATCTTGCGGGGGTGGACGGCTGAGGTCGACAGCCTACCGGCCCCCGCCGTGTTCCGTACACGAATAGGCAGTGAGCGGAGGACCATGGAACCGGAGAGGGCTTGCGGGTTGAACGGGAGTTTGTCAACGCAGGCTCTCTGACATTCATTGGCAAACATCACGAATGTTCTCGCCACGCCTTGTACGTTTGACCTTTGAACATTGAGTCTCCCGCAAAGTCCACTCGCCGTGAGGAGATACTTTATATGGGTTAATCCTGGCGCTCCTTGGGCCGGCATAGGAGGCTTGCCATGGAGGCTCCCGACTATGTTTGAGGTGTCGCAGTACGTGGCAATTGATAGGAGACGATGAGCTGCTTCTCTTGATGGGACGAGTTGTTGAAAAGGCCGCGCGATACCGACTGGACAACAATGCCCTGCCTCCGTTATCTTCGTGTCCTCATTCGTTGAGGAGATTCCTGTTGCCATTAAGGACGGGTCCGGATAGGGGCGGGCTCATTCGTTGGTTACTCCATGGCCAACGGCGACGAATGTCATCTGCTGTCTTCAGTCAGTTGGTCTGCCTAAAACTTCGAGGGCCATTGTACGTTTCTAGGACATCGCCGGCGTGTGCAGTTAAAAATCGTTTGCGCTTGCTTGTGAGCAGCATTTGCTGTTTCTCAAGATCCCTTCCGAGGAACGTGACCCACGATGTGGGAGATGTTCACCGCGCTGGCACAGCTCACCCCTGCAAGATATTGACCCGATGAATGATTCTCGGTCCGCGGCGTGGCAGAAATGGAGACGGCTGCACGGCTGGTCTTGATGACTGACCTGATCTGGTACTGGCCCTGGGCGGATGGGGTTTCACCTCCCAGAAGCAGCGTCCTGGAGCCTGCGCCGCCCGATATTATTTAGCCTTATGTGTAGTTTCTGCCAGGAAGAGCCTTTGTGTTGGAGGGCGCGAATGGCTTTCAGCCGAGCTAGATACAATCCGCATGGTGTTTCCACAATCTACGGCGGCTTGGCCGGTCTCGCGTCGTCGGCCATGGTGGTTGCGTCGTACGGACCGATGTTGTAGCTCAACGGAGCTTCCATGTAAGCTCAAGCAAGCTCTTCAGATCCAGTGTTGATCAACAATATCTTTCTAAGCGTTTTTCGTTGTATAGCGTCGTTGGCAACTCGTCAAAAATGGGACGCTTATAATTTCGAATTGATTTGGCTGGGACATGCAACAAAGCCATGGCACGCTGTCGCTCTGCGGACACGAACCATCTGTCAGACTCCGGAACTATCCCAAGTTTCCAAAAAAGCAGCAACGAGTGATGACAGTGGCAAGGGGTCATCGTGAACCGCCTCGGGTGCTGGAAAACGTTGGTATCCTCGAGGGATCACAGACCCAAATCTCCTGGACCAGACTCACGCCACTTTGCCGGAATCACATACCCACGCCCCGTACAAGACGCGCTCTTGGAGATCCACTTGCCACGGTGAGCGGGAATGAGTATTATTCTGCCGTGGCTTCTTCTTTGTTGTGTGGCGCGAAAGCTGCCTGTCTCGAAGCAGTTACGCCGCGAGACCTTTGGCCGGTTCCCTTCGGAAACTGCCCCCGAACCAACGTACCACCGACTTGACGACTAGGAATCCTCGACGCCTGTCCCGGTGCCAGAAAACACTGGGAACCACTTCTCGAGCATGATACGTAACCGTTTCTCGCTAAGAAAACTTCACGGGGCGGTTGCCGGAGACCCGCCGCTGTCCCATTCCCGCAGCCTTGCCCGCACTCTTCCGCTTCGTCGGGGGAGTGCATGGCCTTTCGCTCACACTCTCTGCGACCCACCCACGTCGCTCTTGGGGTTCTTGTACTCTAGTTCCATCGGTTTAGTTTCATTGCTACATTGCTACATTGCTACTCTACAGGATACCAGGCGCGTTGGTTGCTGCTGAGGATGTGGACATGAAAAGCTCGTAGGGCTGCAAGTTCAAGAGGCCGAGTAAAGACCAACGCGGCATCCCGCCGCCTCCCCCTTCCTTGGCAACTCGTCGAACTTCCGGTAAGATGAGTTCCTCGGCGCGAGATGGTCTCCGACTCGAGAGCTGAGACGGATCTCAGAGTGAAGCATACTCGGTTCAGAGGCCCCGTCAGACTCGTTTATGATTCTGTTTGGGGATCATCCCGACAAGCCACGAGGCAGACACCACGCCAGCCACTCCAGAAACCAGTTCACCAATTCACGCGAGCTCAAGAGAAAAGTCTGATGTTGTTGCAGCCCTCGGACACTCATCGCCAATAGCCCACGACGCCATACCCCTTGTGCGATAGCGCTGCGGGCCGCAAAGCCAAGTTCGGCCAAGTCTGTAGCCCGGCCCATCTAATCTAATCAATCAGGCGACACCATCCTCACCACCATCCACCGAAAACAAAACCTCGCGGATCCGGCACTGCGGGTTCCCTGCCAAGTGTGGAGATCTGATCCTTCGCAAAAGTTCCAAGCGACCCTTCCCTCATCCGACGCCTGGTGGATGACCGTTGGCCGCTTCCCGACTGCTCGGGTTTCCATGCCAAGGAGCGGCCGACTTCGGTGTCCTCTACCGTGGCTTTACACCAGCCGGTAGCCTCATCTTATCAGATCATAGACAGAGTGACGAGCCATGTTGAGCGTGGGTCGGAGAGAATCCCTCGGCCGCTAAGGTCGCGATGGCATGGTTAGCAAGTCAGCAAAAGGGCCCACCCTGGAATCCGGCGCGAAAATTGTTCTCTTTCGAGGGAGGTCTATAACTGTGAGCCGACCCCCAATCGCCGGACGTGCCTCGCCTGGCTTTGCAGCCTCTCCGTTCTTCCCCTTCTTCCTGTTCCCAGAACAAAGCCCACGATGGCTGTGATTTCCCAGCTCCGAGAGGTCCTCGGCCGCAAGCAGGTCCAGGCCGGAGATGCTCCCATGGCCGTGGCCGCGGCGCCAGAGATCAACGACGACAAGAAACTCGGCGACTTTCCCGATGACTTGAAGGCGATGGAGGAGCAGCAGCCCAGCGACGAGGTGCAACATGGTGTCAAGTTGGCGCAGGCCTTGACTCTGACGTGGAGCAAGAACTCCTTGGTTGCCATCTTCATCTTGTGAGGACTCTCGTTTTAGCGCACTGTCTCTTTGATAAGACGTAACTGATGCCCGCTTTAACGCAGCATGTGGCTCCTATACCTCACCAACGGATTCCAGAGTTCAATCCTCTACAGCTTGACACCGTACGCCGCCAGCGATTTTGAGTCGCACTCGCTCCTTCCGGTCATCGACATCGTTTCCAGCGCCATGACGGCTTCGGTGTACATCCCGCTAGCCAAGGTATTGGATCTCTGGGGCCGGGCCGAGGGTTTCCTGCTCATGGTGCTCTTCGCCACCCTGGGTATGATTCTCCTGGCTGCCAGCCAGAACCTTGCCACATACTGCGCCGCAACAGTAAGATCGAGGCCGAAGCTCCGTTCTCACAAACAGAGAGGAGAGAAGGCGAGAGTGCTAACCTGCGAGCATAGGTCTTCTGGCAGGTCGGATGGTCAGGTCTGACCTATAGCGTCGACGTCATCACGGCAGACTCGACCCATCTCAAGAATCGAGGCCTGGCCTTCGCTTTCACATCGTCCCCCTACATGATCACGGCGTTCGCCGGACCCAAAGCAGCCGAGGGCTTCCTTAACAACGTCAGCTGGCGATGGGGTTTCGGCTGCTTCTCCATCGTCCTGCCCGTCGTGGCCGTGCCCATGTACGGCATCCTGAAGTGGAACATCCGCAAGGCCAAGAAGAAGGGTACCCTCGTCCGTGAGTCCAGCGGCCGCAGCTTTGTCGAGAACATGTGGTGGGGACTGATCGAGTTCGATGGTATGTATCCGTGGAGTCGCCCGCCCCCCTACGGAACGCTGACGGGTTTGCGACAGTCCTCGGGGTCGTCTTGTTCGCCTGCGGCCTGGTCATCTTCCTCCTCCCCTTCTCCCTCGCCAGCACGGCACCCAACGGTTGGAAGTCGGCCTACATCATCGCCATGATTGTCACCGGTTTCGTTGTGCTCGCCCTCTTCCTCCTCAACGAGCTCTTCCTCGCGCCGAAGCCCTTCTTCAAGTTCGAGTTCTTTGCCGACCGGACCGTGATGGGTGCCTGTCTTCTCGACATCACATACCAGGTCGCCTACTACTGCTGGAACAGCTACTTCACGTCTTTCCTGCAGGTCGTCAACGATCTCTCAGTCTCCCACGCGGGGTATGTCGGCAACACTTTCGACGTGGTCTCCGGTGTGCTCCTATTCATTGTCGGATTCTCCATCTCCAAGACGGGTCGCTTCCGCTGGCTTCTGCTGGTCGGTGTGCCGCTGTACACCTTCGGCCAGGGCCTGATGATCTACTTCCGCCAGCCGGGCCAGAATATCGGCTACCTAGTCATGTGCCAGGTATTCACGTCCATAGGAGGAAGCGTCTTCATCCTTTGCATGCAGGTCGCAATCCTCGCAGCGGTTGACCACCAGCACGTCGCCGCCGCCCTTGCGGTACTGAGCGTCTGTGGCAACATTGGGGGTTCCGTGGGCAACACCATATCTGCGACGATCTGGACAAACACCTTTGAGAAGGCTCTCGAGAGAAACCTTCCTGAATCCGCGTTGGAGAGCCTGGCGGACATCTATTCGGATCTCGATACGCAACTGAGCTACCCCGTTGGTAGCGAGGAGCGACTTGCGATCCAGCAGGCCTACGGGTACGCGCAGACGCGGATGCTTGCTGCAGGAACGTCTGTCATGATCTTTGGCTTCATTGCCGTCTTCATGATTAAGAACTTTGACTTGAAGAAGATGAATCAGACCAAGGGTCTCGTCTTCTAAGAGCAGCGTGGGACTCTGCTTCGGATGTTTCGTCAAATCACAGAGAGGATGCAGACCGCTTTGCAGCAGAAGAAAACATAGGCTGGAGGTCACGGATTGTTCATAATGAGAAACAAGACGAAAGTTATGAAGCAAAGTACAGCAGTGATATTTGCTGCCCGGGATGTCAGAAAGACGTAAAGTCGAATTTGGTAGCTCCGTGAACCTTCTTTCTCTGGACTAAATGAGAGGCTGCCACAGCATTACGAAGAAGAAGGACCCAAAAGGGGTAGGTTGTTTGAAGGCGAGCATGGGCACTGAAATGAAGATTCATGCGCCACGATCAATGGCGGCGGCAGGGACGTTGAAGCCGGCGGAAACAAAACAAAGTTTAGATAACGGGTGGGCGCGGCGATGACGTCGACCAATCACCGCTTAGCGCCGGATCAAGCCCGGACCCGTCGGTGCAGTTGCAGCCAGTGAAACCCCACCCGCACGGCGGAGGCTTTCCCCACATCTTTTCGCGGAAAGAGAGAGGGAGCACGGGGGCACTGGCCGCTGAACCTGGTCGTCTCTGGTCTGTCGCTGACCTTTTTTTTCCTGCCGAGACGCGAATCCACTTCCCGACCTACCTCTACCTCGCCTCGAGCTACTTCTGCAAGGTCGATTCCGTGTTCCAACGTCATCGCCGGGGAGCTTCAACATCTCCTTTCACAAGTGTTTTTCCATACACCACCTGGTCAATACCGCAAACATGTCAGCGGACGACCAGCAGTTCCTGGACGTCGTAAGCACCGCTGCTTCCCGCCCATCCTAAGCCTAAGATCACGAGAGCTCTACTGACGCCACCATCTCCCACAGCTGTCCTCGCTGCCCAACCAGATCCGCCGGTACTCCGATGACCTCGCGAATCTCATCAACCCGCACGTAGACAAGGCTGCACAAGCCGTGAGAGAGACGCTTTCATCCTCAGAATGGCTGCCTGACTCCGTGCGGCCGAAGCCCCCCGTCCGACATGTTCCCATCGAGGTGATAGCCATGAGCCGCTACGAGAGGATCCACGGATGGGTGAAGGAGCACAAGCTCTTGACGGGCGCCATCGTCGCTGTCGTTGGAGTCGTCGCCTACCGGTCATACAGGAGTAGCAGGTTTTGCAAGAAGACGCGCCGGGCGAAGCGGGCCAGGAACGGTGGCCGCCTCGAAGTTGTCGTCATCGCCGGGTCGCCGACTCTGCCCTTGACGAGGTCGCTGTCTCTGGACTTCGAAAGGAGGGGGTTCATCGTTTACATCGTTTGCAACGCCGAGGAGGACGAGAGCATGGTGCACAGCTTGGCAAGGCCGGATATCCTGCCTCTGACGATTGACACCACGGATGTGAGTCCCACAGACACTGACTGGCCGTGTCACATTTTACTGACATAGCGCCACAGCCTCCCAGAGCTGGTGCGGCCATCGACAGCTTCGCGCAGTACCTCCAGTCACCCCACGCCCCGGCGCCTCGGACAAAACCCAACCACCTGCAGCTCAAATCCGTCATCCTCGTCCCTTCGCTCAACTACCAGACGTCGCCCATCGCCACCATCCCGCCTTCCAGCTTCGCGGACCTCTTCAACACCCACCTTCTCCACCCCATCCTTACAATCCAGGCTTTCTTGCCGCTCCTGACCACCCGTCTTAGCCCGCCGGGGGAGAAGTGGACGCCGCCGAAGGTGCTTGTCTTCACCCCGTCCATCATTTCCTCCATCAACCCTCCGTTCCACGCACCCGAGGCAACCGTCTCGTCCGCGCTGTCGGCCTTCACTGAGGTCTTGACGGCAGAGCTACGACCTCTCGGTATCCCAGTAACTCACATGCAGCTGGGCACCTTCGACTTCACCGGCTTCCAGCCTGCGAAGCATTCCCACCCTTCCCAAAGAGGCCTCCTCGAAGGTGCGCCCGGCATCGACGCCGACGCCACCGAGACTCTGATGTGGCCGGAGAATGCCCGTCACGCATATGGACGTAACTTTGTCATGCAGAGCACCTCCGCCATCTCAGCCGGCCGCATCCGTGGTCTGAAGGGAAGCTCGCTCCGCCATCTCCACAACGCCGTCTTTGACGTCATCGACGGCTCCATCACCAGCGGCACCGTGCGTGTCGGCCTTGGCGCCAGCGTCTACGGCTTCGTCGGTCGTTGGGTACCGCGCGGTCTTGTCTCATGGATGATGGGCATTCGTCGCGTTGACGAACTGTCGGCATGGCAGACTAGCTCTTACGATGGCTCGCTCGATGGCAGCGAGAACGAGGAGGGACAGGACTTTGTTGCGGTGCCGGATGAGAAATTGGACAGCAACGTGTGGAAGTCGTCTTAGTTGGAGACACCCCAAGCCGAAGACCTTAAAGGCAAGTCGTCTTTACCGTCTGACAAACTGACTAAATCATTCGACGGAATGACATAACAGTCGTCGCACGACGCGAGAGGGTCTGCAACAGGCGGTCAATGACAGCGGCACCGTAGACCGCCGGGTTTCGAACGACTGGTGGGATGATGAGCATTCTGGTCGTCCTGACGACATCGAGGGCATGATGTACCCTGGAGGAGTAGACACCGCTCTAACTAACTTTGAAAACGGCATAATCCTGCCGAGAAAAGCACATGATTGACGACTCCACTCGAAAAGCAAGGGACCACGACTCTTTGGATTAGCATAGTTACGATAGTAATGCAGTGTCGTCGTGGTTGAGCCAAGCGTACCGGGTATTAAATAAGCTACCGGAATACACTAGCATGGTTCTCGGCCCTGGGCAATCTTCTTCCTCTCATTGCTGTCGCCCAAACCAACCCCCAGCTTCTTGACCTCGAAACCTTGGCTCAACCCGAAGTACCCTAACTCCTATTAATGCCCTCTACTTCTAGGTACTGGATGCTCTCTGAGACTTACCCGAGTGCGCATGAGTGTGTGGGTCTTTGTTGTTCTTGTCTCTCCAGGCCCGAACGATTATTTAGCTGCATGTTCCATAGCGGCAGACCTACCGGAACTATTGAAACCACCTGAACCGTCATCCAGGTTCTGAACAACCCCTCTTCCTGTGTTCTCGTCCCTGAGCATTCTTTGATAATTCACGCGTGAATAAGTAACGGATGGACGACGCTGGTTCCAGACACCAGGTGTAATGAGCCGTGAAGGATGTCATGTTGTTGGTCTTGGTTCTGTAGGTGCTCTTGGGGTTAATGGACCAAGGAGACACACCGTTGCCGCAAAAATATTGCACTGACGATGACTCTGACTACTCTGTTAGGAACGAAACCATCAACGAGTTGTGACCAGAAGATTGTTGTTGGCAGGGTTGATGTCTTGATATGTGCATTATTCTCCCACAACAGAAACCCCATTTTTATTTCTTTTTGACAGCCCTGCCGCTCGTGCTAAGATCTGCTGTATTAGTGGCAGAGGCGGCTGGCGTGCCGTATTGTAAGCCCAGCTCTCTCGATTACTTGGTCCCTTGGCAGTACTCATAATAGGGGGTTCCGACGGCCTGACAGTTTGCTTGACGTAAACTTTGAAGGAACTGAATCCACTTTCATCTTGTCTGGCACTTGACTACTTGAGCCATACGTGAGGCCACAAAGAGGATAAGTGCCGAAATGCTTCGATGAATGACCGCTTCCGCGATACATTTGCATCGCCGATTTGGCTGCCTAGATACATTGCAAGTTCAGGATAATCAAACATATGGGAAAGCGGAGCCAGCCTGTTTCACAAAGCATCCATTGACTGTTATCCCACCCCGCGAGCCAATGCTAACGGGAGTTCCATGACCCAAGTATGAGAACTGCGGAACCATTGGCTCTGCTGGTACACAACAGAAATTGAGCACAAGGGGGTCACTTATACAGTACTCCCTCTAATATATGCAATGCCCTGAATCTCAAATCCAGCAACAGGGGCCCTGAGCTGACCGAGGGTTGGCGACGCAGAGGCCTAGCGACGGGAAAGGGAGCAAGGCACTCGCAAGTGATTCAGGAGCAGGATAAGTAAGACGAACACTCTTGTAATGAAAACGTGCAACGAGCCTGCTCCCGTAAGGGCCCTCAGACTTCTCGAGAATCTTTGAGAGGCTTTGAAACTTCGACACCAAGAGACTGGAGCTGCGAGCAAACAAGAGGGCGGGGCAATGCGGCCTCCCCAACCAGACACCCCACCAGACCACACGACAAGCGGCCAAAAACCCTCACGATACCCGCTTGAACCCACCCACGAAAGGCCTCCACCGACATAACCGACACTTTCCCTCTGGATATCTCATGCAACGAGGACGGGTGGCGCAATGGTAGCGCTTATCTTTCCGGTCAAGCCCCTCGGACTCCAAGTGAGCCCGAGCAGGCCCCTGGTAGATAGGGTTGCGGGTTCGAGTCCTGTCTCGTCCGGTGTACCGACGTTGTCATCCATTTTTGAAGTTTTTTGCACACTTGTAGAGTCTCTCCATGTTCCACTCCGAGATCATCCGAGGAAGAGCGGGCTTCAGCGCGGGCCCCTACTACTTGAGGGCGAGCTTGAAGACAATGCCGTGACATGATTTCCGTACTGCTTGCCGTGCTCTTTCGCCTCCCGATCTCCTACTTGGCTGGCCGCTCAGCATGGCGCGTGTACGACCGCGAGTCTCCCCTCGCCTATTCGGGTGCGGCCCGCGATCCGGAGCATCGGTCGTTCTGCGACGGCGGCGCGGGGGCGCCCAAGGCAGTGTACCAGAGTGTTGAACTGGTTCGTGTTCCAAGCCCGTTGTAAGACGTGGTCTGCTGAGTACCCCACTCGGTATACGTGCCGGACAAGAACAGCAATTGTCCGGGAGGTGATGGAACGTAGCAACGTCATTATTCCGTCCACACGGCGAGGAGCTCTTGCCTCGTTTCGAACAGCGCATGGACGACTACCCTAGTCCCGACTATCCGCTCTATATCGAAATCTTCCCCCTTGGGCTTGGGTGGATGAGCAGACTACGGCTTGGCGTTTCGGGAGCGATGGAAACATCCAAAGATCCCCTTTGAATCGAGGACCAAGTGATTCTATTCTTCTCGTCAACTCGACCAAATGCTTGCTCGCTAACAAAAAAAGATCAAGATCAACGGTGCGCATCGGCGCTCTCGTCCCTCTTCCCAAACCTCGCTCCGAAACCTCCGAGATCCCTCCTGAAGAACTTGCCAAAGTTCTTGAGGTTCTCGTTCATGGTCGCCTTCTCCGTTCCCGCAATCCCTCCCGGGCCGGTCCCCTGTCCCAAGTCCCTGGCTGCGCTGAGCAGTTTCTCGCCCAACGATGTCGCGTCAAACTTGCTCGGCAATCCCGGCATCGCGCTGCTGGCGGTCGTGAGTGCGGTACTCGCGTTAATAGCTCCCAGACCGGAGCTGCCGAGTCCAGTGGTCGCCATGAGCGGCGTCAGAAGCGGGGATTGCTGGACGAGTTTGTCGCTCATGTTGCCCTCGCGGTGGATGCCGAAAAGCTCGACCAGGTGGCCCTGATCGCCCTTGCGGACGCCCTTGAGGTCGAGGATCTTTCTAAAATTGGTATCGGAACGGTCGCCGATGTGGATGAGATAAGCTTGCACGAGACCCTCTGGCGGCGACGGGCGGACTTGCAGTGTCTTGAGTAGAGGGTCTATGCGGTTCATCGTCTGGTTGACCCGTTTGACATAGCCTGCCGGCGCAGCGTGTGGTGTCGACGACGTTTTGTTGTGGTACGACAAAAGGTTCTCGAAAGCCTTTGTCAAGACATATTTGTCGAGCAACATCTGCACGCGGTCAGTGATTGCTGATGAGGCTTGAGGGACGGAGACCTACCTGTTCGGCGCCAACCTCGGAAACGGGACGGCACTGGACGATGTTGCTGATGTAGGCGGTAACGAGATGGTCCACGAGATTGTCGCAGAATGCTCTGGCATATTGCTGCTTGACCACAAGACCCAGGATCTCCTCCGCCTTACCGTTCACCGAGGACAACAGCTCGCCGACATAGGAGCTCTGGTCGCCTACACTCTCCATGGTGCTCCAGCCCGTGTTCCGCATCTCGCGCCATGAACCCTCGCATGCGATCTCGACATTACGTACCAATGTCAGAACAGCGGCGCTGGCTACACCAAGGAAAGCATCGGCCTGTGATGACAAATCGACCTTGCCAACGAGCTCAGGGTCGATGCGCTTCTTGATGTTTTCTTCCAGCTGAGTAGTATTTGTCGACCAGAAGTCGGCCGTGTTCAAAACCAAGATGACGTCCTGAATCGGCGGCCCCTGAGGCCCTGCCCTTTGGAGAATATGCAAGAGAACCTGCTGCGCGTACTCGTCGAGGTACTTCGCCAGGGTCTTGGAAAGGTCCAGTAACCTGTCGCTTGTGGATAGCTTGGCGCATTGCGATAGGGTGAGCTTGTAAAAGTGGAAGAGCTCGATGGCGGAGGAAATGACGGCCTGCGATGAGAACTCTTCGTCTTCCGGGAGCAAGGGCTGGTTGCGGTACTTCGGTATCATGGAGGCCAGCTGCTTGTCTTGTGACTCCACCCACAAGCTCAAATACGGCTCGAAGGCGGCGGATATGGAGCCGTGAAAGTTTGATGCCCTGTCGTCGGATGAGCTCAGCGTGTCGATACTGGCCCGTGGCTCGTTGGCAAAGCGTTTCTCAAGGCCGTGTTCAAAGTCCAGGGTTTCTTGCAGACAGCTCAGCAGGAGGTTGACGTCAATCTTTTGCCCGTCGGTCCTCCGCATGCTCCTCTCAAGGATTCCCTTGAAATCGTCTCTTGTGCCGTCGCAGAACGCCATCGCAAGAAGCTCATTTGCACGCCAATGGGGCGGGAAGATCGCGGAGTGTTCATCCTCATGAGTCTTGAGCATGCGTTTGAACCACGCATACCTCCGGCCGATGTTGTCCAGGTTCCCGGCCTCGTCGTTGCCCTTGAATACCTGGCGGTATTCGCGCAGCTCCGTGTTCACGTACCAGTTCATCAATCGCGTCCGCGCCATGTCTCCCAAAGCATCCATGACCAGGCAGGCCTCAACCAGTGTGCCCCTGCGCTGAGATACCTCCCCCTTTGCGAATGCAATCTCAAAGTCCTCGCAGACCTGCTCCAGCAACTCCCGCTGCAGTTCCGAGACTCCTCTGCTCAGCGTGGCGATCTGCTCGATGCTCCTGTAGCTATTGAAGTGCTTCATGAGCTGCAATACGGCTTGCAGCAGACTAGCACAGTCCCTGTATTGTCTCGTCTTGGCCAGTCCTCTCAGCTGTTCGTACGCCGTCGTCAACATCTGTAGGCGCTTGAGCGCCGTCATGCTCAGCGTCAGGTTCCGCTTCGTGCCATCGAGTCGCTTGATATCGGCCGTCATCGAGGTGATGTCCTGTTCGGTTTGAATCGCTCGAGACCGCACCGTCTCGATCTTGCGGAAGAGCTGGGCTAGTTCGGCTTGGGCGGATTGCATGCGCTCGAGGCTCGAGTCGGGCCCGTAGGCCTGGGCGACCTCGAGTTCGGAGATTTCGACAGCGAGGTCATTCTTGTGGGTTTTCAGGGTGTCGGAAACGCGGCTGATCGAGGTGACGGTCGAAGGGTGCGAGAAAAGTTGGTTGAGGTGGTCGATGGGGTCGTAGTTGGCTGCCTCAAGTCAGATACGAGCTGCGCCAGGTAGAATAGGGAATGGTACCGGCGTCGAGGGATGTTTTCCCGCCAATTGACATCCCATTCATGTTGGCAGACCGTGCAGAACCGAGACGATAAGATTCCGCGGTGTTCTGGCAACTGTTGATCGGACGGTTCGCTGCATGTGACAGATTGCACGGAACTGCGAACTGGTCTGCGTGTCTGGGAGCTCCGTGTTGAGATGTCGTCACGTGTCAAGACGGGACGCAGGGGCTCCGCGACGGGATCTGCCGGACCACTCGGGTTGCGCTCCGACACATCTTATCATGCTTCTGGAAGCAGGCGCCATGCCGTCTTTTTTTGGGCCGTCCCACCTCGAAAAACCTGGGGAAGGTCGGGGTTCGGATTGCTCCCTTCTTCAACCAAACCTTAAGACGACGTTCCCATGAACGTAGGTGCTCTCTCCCCCTTACATTTATGTTCGAGATCGGATTCAGCTAAATAAGAAATGAAACATCTAAACTTGAGGTTGGGAACCCGATTGCTCCAGCAACTTCACCCCTTGTCGCATTGGATCATGATGTACGGATCGTCAAGATTCCCCAAAGGACCTGAATCTGGCCTTTGTCTGTCGATCCGACACTCGGTGGTGTCGCCCTCCTGACATACTGAAGACACGCAGTTCACTTTTTTCAATGGTATGGAAAGCTCTTAGCCCGTCTGTTGTCTGTCGATCTGGATCATCAGAAGAATGTCTCTAAACACCGTTACCATGGCCGAGCATATATCTCCATCTTGGCCGAGTGCCAATGAGCACTGACCGAGTCTGTTGTTTTCCGACAACGAAATGAATTTTGGACCAGGGAGATCGAGTATGATTCCAGGGTCTTATCTGATCATGCTTTCCCATGGTGGTTGGCGGATGCAAATACAATTCATCACAATATCGCAGTGCCAGAACCTGGCAGGCAACTTCATCGAACTTGCCTTTATTGACTTAGTCTCGTGGGACGGGAAATCTGTCCGCATCAGATTCGTCCAAATTCCATCCGAGGTTGGGATTTAGGACAAGACCCTCCAACTTCTTGGCTGAAGTGGAGGAACCAATTGACCCAGAGGGAGTCCTGGCTCAACATCATTGAAGAGCTTGGAAGCACCGCCATGGACCGTATCAGTCAGTCATGAATCTGATCAGGATAAACAGTGGGACAGTGAGAAAAGGCTCAAGCGGTACATCGTACGAATCGGACTGGCGACCTGGTAGACGAGGTTGACGTCCTTACTCGGTCTCCAGAAACACACATATACGTACATTTAGCATGGGGCTCAACGCTGTCTGACAAAACGAAAGATCACCGAAGATGCCAGTATCTTGACAAACTCCCTTGCCCACCTCTCTAAATGTCAAAACCAGCATTGCGGCATCTATGGACAGGGATCAGCCATGCCCCAGATCCCACAACCTCGCCGAAAAGTACATACGACGGCAACTGTTGACGAAACCTTCTCACATGCATTGACACATTGAAACTTACAGCCTGGCTTCTGCACACATGCGCCATTCATAGTTGATCGCAGATCATATGGAGTAGCTTGTCCAAGAACACGAATCGACAACGCTTTTGCCACCCTTGGGGCCAGTCAGCTATCATATCCTATCCATCAGATAGCGAACCTCATGACCTGCCGTCTAGCCTAGGCACCCCGACTCAAGCCGCAGCCCTCCAAAAAGCCGGAACAACGCATCTCCAGTACTCGAACCTATCCTACCAACCATTCGGGGGATGTCTCGATGTGACGACTGGCCTGTCAGGTCGGCTAACATCAGACGACAGACGGCGGATGGATACCATCGGACTCTATCCGATCCCGTCATCCTGTGTAACTCAACTTGACGGCAGGGCTAAAATCCTTCCTACGAGTCGTCAGCTCCATTGGAGCCTGGGTACACCAACTTCTACGAGTCCCGGTGATTCCGGTGCAGAACGGCTTGTGACGAATACGATGACTTGTCAGAACTCTGTTCCTATACAACCCCGACACCGTCTTGGGCGTCCAGCAAGCACTTCTACCCAGCCTCCCGAATTCGTAATACAATAAGCCCCCACGCCCGGCTCACCACGGCATTAACTCCATCCCCATCTGCTCCGTGACCTCCGATCTTCCCGATCCAGCCCTCACATCGTCAGCCCGAAGACCGGGCAGACGGTCAGCCGTCGTGCACAGTAAGCGCCACGGCTCCCGATCTCACAATCCTTCACACAACCCTGTCCTCACCCACATCACCCGCCGAACATGTGAGCTCGTCACAAACACCGTATACCGCGCCCCCAACTTCTGACTGCGGACCGGCCTCGACCAACCTCCCTCTCCCCCAAGCCCATCAACCAACCCCTCCCATGCCCAATAACGCTCCATTAAGATCACCTGCCGTGTACCTGTCACACATACGTCGTTTTAAGCATTAACACTTTCCGGGAAATTCTTCAGCAAAGGCACACAATCCCCGATAACCGAGTCATGTCATCTGGAAAATCCTCCCCCATCTGGGCCCTCCTCGCCCCTCTCGCCCCGAGAAGCACCGTAGATCCCCCATCTACCCCCCGCACCCGCACCCGCAATCGGCCGACGGCCGTCGCCCGACTCTGCCTTTGCCCTATCCTCCATACACCGCACCTTGCTTTGCCTGCCGGGATGACGACGTACCATCTCCACTCCACCCTGTTTTCCCTAGGTAGATTATCTACCACACGAGGCAGAGCGCGCCGTCCATTCTTCAACGCGACGCTGGCTCGGGAATGGTCCCAGAATAATGCATCGCTGCCAAACCAAGCGGCCCGTCTTCCCACGTGGGAAACGACACAGTCTTCGAGGCCATTTAACCCGTCCCTCTTCCCGAGTCAGTGCACCGCCCTCGGCTTCCTGCTCTCGAGGCACAAGCGGCGTCGAAAACAAGTCAAAGACTGGGACGGAAAGAAAAGTGAGGCGTTCGTTAATGTAAGGACGAGGCGTCGGGGCCCAACGTTCTATATCGGGCCTCAAACACGCCGTCAGCGTCACGGTCTCCCGACAGCCCCCCCCTGGGACTAGGATCCTCTAGCACGTAAGATATTACGTCTTGGCCCCTCAAGCCCACGTTGGAGAGGCTGGAAACGGTGACCAACAAGAGCACTAACAAGCTCCCACGGCACGCTAGACACCCCGACCCCCAAGTCCAAGCGTCCCGGCACACGCTAGACACACCGCAAGCCGCCTCTTCGAAACGACGCGGACCAACTAACGCCATGAACCAGGCCGACAATTGCATCTTCTCACGCCTCGGAAACAGGAAGCAAGCTCACCGCAACATTCGCGGCAAAATCTCACCTCATCTCACCTAATCCCCCTCACCGACACACCTCTCCACCCCTCATCGTCATCGTCATCGGGGCCCGTTGCATTGTTGCATTCAAACCGACCACTGTCCCCGTTCCCGTGATACCAACCCACGTGTGCAGCCCGCCGTCATCAACCACCCCCCTCCAGAGCAGAACCCCTGTCTCACTACCACAAGCCGTCCCAATCCAGCATCTCGCAGGTCCATCTGCGTCCATCCCGTCGATGCGAAGGCCTGACATGAAGTGAGCATGTATGAACGGCTTTGTATGATGGGAATCCTGCATGCAACCCCCAGCCCCAACCTGCACAAGGCCTGCCCCAGGCATCTCATGTACAGGCGTCGCCAGGCATCCAGGGACCCGTCCCAGTGAAAAACCAGGAATAAAACCCCGAACGGCGAACGGGGGACCGACCAATCCCATGAAATGGAGCTCTCTCCGATCGGCCAGAAACAACTGCCATACTCGTTGGGCCCGCCCGTCTAACCAGCAACTCTAGGCGCCTTTCATCCCCCCTCCCCAGCCAATCCCTCGACATTGAACGATTTCGGCAAATCCGAGGAAATACACGTGTATATCACCGAAGAGAAACATCAAACGCATCCCATCGCCCCTAGAGGTTGATTGGCTAATTTGACTGGCGTGCGCACGCCTCGCACGCAGGACCATGACTCTCCGTCCTGGACCCCGTTCCCTTCCCACCCCGTACTAACAAGGAACGTAATCAGCAAAAACCAGAAATCCCCCATGCTCCCGACTTGAGATCGCATTCCCGAAAAAGCAACACGCCGTCGGTTCGAGGAAAAGCCCCTCCGCCCCAATGCACCACCACGCACCTCGGTTATCCAAGGACGGCCGCAAAAGAGGCATCGGATACGGAAAGAGTCCTCCTGCATGGTACCACGGAGGCACTGCATATTCCGATTCATCACCCCCTTCCTGGAGACACATTGCGCATCACGCCTTCAGAGGAGACATGGTAACAATGACGGGATCGCATATCGGATCGGTCGCCTTACATGACCCTTGCCAGCACCTCATTGGACAGACCAGCCCAGGACAACAACCCCCCCCCCCCCCCCCTGGAGGCAATGAGAGACAGTCAGAAACCCCGACGAAGGTAGACACGGACCAGCAGCCCCCTCCCGAATCGATCGACCTACAACTTCTTGATTGGGTCTCACCCATCACCCATCGTCTTCCACTAACCCCCGTCGCCGTACCGAATCGTTCCGCATCCCGTATCTCGGAGCCCACTCCGATCCATACTCCGGCCTTGAAGCAGACGCACTCGCCCCACGCGACGATCTGGCGCCGGTTGCCACTGCACACACACACACACACA
>JAIMZG010002507.1:0-29634 GCA_020466075.1 Colletotrichum coccodes
ATGCGAACGAGGTCTGTACAAGGGCGCGAATAATTTTGGGAAGAATCCAATAGCTGTTCGCAGGGGTGTGATTTGCGCCGTGGTGGTTGGTCGGGGGTGACGTTCAGCGTCGTGGAGGTGGTGTGGCCTTGTCGGTGGAGGATGCAATTTTGGTGGGGTTCGGCCGAAGCTACTTCACAATTGGAGTCGTGCCCATAGGTTGCAATGAGGGGCAACTTCTAGCCGCACACTCAACCAATTCAGTTTAAAGAGGAAGACTCGGGATTCCCCTATTGTCTTGCTCACTTATATGAATTCACTGGCATCGTAAATTCATTAAGAACCATTTGATCGTTCAACCGAGGCTTTTACACGGAATGGGTATCTTGTATCCTAGACTCCGAAAACGATTGACCTTCCTTGACCGCCACTTTACAGCTCTCACACACCCTCTTTCCTCCTCAGTTTCATGCATTGGGGTCAGGCACCCAGAATAGGACGTCCTCATCGGCACTCGCGAAGAAGTTGTACCGTGGGTTGAAAGCCAACACCGCTGTCTCTCGCTTGTCCTCCAACGTCCAGGATGGGCTGAGAGTCTTCGTGTCATTCTGTGGCAGCGTCAAGGTGTCCCACACCAGTACGTCCTTCTTAGAACCGCTCAAAACATAACGACCATCTACAGAGAAGCAGCAGTCCCCGCTGCTCTCCACCGTCGGCTGCTCTACCCTCGGCGCCCCATTGGCGGTGATCGTCTCGCCTGCGGCCAAGCGCCGGGTTCCGCCCTCAGGCTTACGCAGGTACGCCTTCAGACTTCCGTCGAAAGCGTCCAGCAGGAAGTGGCCGCTGCCACGCGTGCCGACGAGAATGTGCTTCCCATCGTTCGAGAACTCCAACTTTGTCCAGCCCCGAACGACAAACTGGGGGTCTACGTGCCGCCCGACCTCAACGAGATCGAAGGTAGCGAACGGCGCCTTATCATAGTTGCGACAGTCGTACAGCAATACGCTACCGCTGCTTGGCGAGGCGACTGCAAAGATCTGTCCTGAAGGATCGTATGCGGCGAGGTACGGTGAGTTGAGGATCAACTGGCCGCACCATTGCTTCGTTGAGATGTTCCAGAGGCGCACAGTGTTGTCTTGGCTGCAGGAGATGAAGTTATCAGCTCCCGGGTGAACGGCGATGTCTGTGACGCTCTGTTCGTGGCCCTCGAAGTATCGAATGAAGGAGTTGTCATGGGTCGCCAAGTATCTGATCTGGTCTATAATCTTCATCAGCATTCATGAGATAAAACTGGTCTGGGATGTTTACTGACCATTTTGTTTTGTACTTGCGTAGATGATGCTGGAGCTAGTGTGCGTGAACCGTGCCAACTTAACGCCGTACTTCTTGCTGAGTAAACTCTTGTCGTGTCGACCTTCCTTGACGTTGTAGATTTGAATGGTCTCGTCGCTTTCGGATGTCATGAGCAGCTCCCCTGGGTCGTCGAAGTCGAGGGACAGTACGTGGGGCTGCGGGCGGCCATCCTTAATGTCGTCTCTCTTGAAGAGCTATACCATCGTCAATCAGGGCCTTTAGACAGAATTGTCTTCTTACTTTTGTCGGGCGAAACGACGAGATGACTTCGCTCAATTGTGTGGTGTTGTTGGTTGCCAGGGAGCGCGTGATATTGAGCGAGGTCCCGTTGGCTGGAGTCGACTCGCGATGGTCGAGATCCATAGGTGTTGAGGCCATGGTAGCCGTGTAGGCGGCGCCGACAGCTTTCTCGTCTCGAATAGTCGAACGGCGACGATCAATCGCTCACGCCACGGAGACAGGAGCCAACGTCGGGCTCCGCTTGAACCTCAACGGCGATTCAGTGATGGTATCGGATGGTTTCGGGAGTTACTTCCGGGACGCGGCCAACAAATTTATCTACAGGGGTTTCGGGAAGTATGGGATCGTGAACGTAGTCGCATGGGCCAGAATTGTTTGTTCGGGTCACGCTCTCGTATATTCAGGATGAGGCAGACTGAAATCTGGAAGCTCCAACTTAGCTCGGCTAGTGGGGCAGAGGGGTGGGAGCTAACTGCGCCACAACAGGATATGAAGACACCTCAGGCGGACATGTCGCCGACAAAAGCCATACCAACCCAATGCTCTTCATCCGCAGCCGGCAGGGTCGCGGATGACGCCTACTCAAGCAATTAGAAACTGGCTCACTGGTAATGGGCCAGCTAAAATGACGCCCCCCATTTCTCGCCAGGGACGCCAGGATCTGGGCAGCTGGGGTACCGATTCAGGCCGCAGAAGCCCGAGAACCCTGCCAATTGGCATGCAAACGCCGGGATCGGCAATGGCTATCCACGGCCGTACTGACTCTGAGCAAGAAAATTCCCAATTTCTCTTCCGCGCGCGGAGCTTACTGAGAGACCTTCTTAGAGCCCCCCAAAAGAGTCAGTCAGTCAGTCCTGGCACCTCAACCGACGTACGTTAGCCCGCATCATCTCACATCGCCGACTCTCGTTGTAGAGTTGCGCTCCTTACGGCGACCTGTACTTTCTGGCTAGAGGCTTGATCATGTAAGGCTCAATAAACCACTGCTCGCTGGCTGGTCCGCGTGCCACGATGTTCTTGTTGCTGACCCGCGCTATTCCGTCATCTTAGGTCCTAACATTCCGAGATCGCGCTGTCACTCTTTTCTCTCTCTTCACCACCACTTCCGATTGCCTTTCGAGTCGCAATCCAAATCACCAGCATATTCAACTGATTGATACCCTTTCTTATCAACGTCCATTGACATAATGTCCACAACCCTGGGGCAAGTTACGGCGCGCAGACTGGCACCTGCGAGACCCGCGAAGCTAACCTTCGCAACAGCGCGTTTATCGCCGGCGGCATCGCCGCCTGCGGCGCCGTGACCGCCACACATCCCTTCGAGACCGTCAAGATCCGGTGCGTCTGAGCGACACTCGTCCATCCCCGCCTCCCGCCGTCAGCAAATGTGCTGACCCTATCCGACGTATGCAGGATGCAGTTGCAAGGAGAGTTGAAGGACAAGGGACACCAGCCGCACCAGTACAAAGGCCCTCTTCAGGGCGTGTCCGTCATCGTGCGGAATGAGGGTGTCAAGGGCATCTACCGCGGTATCGGCTGCGCGTACATCTACCAGGTCCTGCTCAATGGGTGCCGTCTGGGTTTCTACGAGCCCATGCGCGAAACACTGACGAGCCTTGTTTTCAACGACAGCAAAACGCAGAGCCTGGGCGTCAATATGGCCTGCGGTGCTGGATCTGGAATCATGGGCGCCGCCGCCGGCAGCCCCTTCTTTCTCGTCAAGACGCGGTTACAGAGCTACTCCCCCTTCATGCCCACGGGCACGCAGCACAATTACCGCAATGCTTGGAACGGAATGACGTCCATCTACGGCTCCGAAGGTGTCCGAGGACTATACCGTGGTGTTGGCGCGGCTATGATCAGAACGGGTTTTGGAAGCTCCGTGCAGCTGCCCACCTACTTCTTCGCTAAGCGGAGATTAGTCCGTCATCTGGGCATGGAGGAGGGCCTTCCTCTGCACCTCGCTAGCAGTACCGTCAGTGGATTTGTGGTCTGCTGCGTGATGCATCCTCCTGGTAAGCGCATTTTGTCATATTGCAACGTTTGTTTGCACACTAACATCCTGGTAGACACTATCATGTCTCGTCTTTACAACCAAAACGGGAACCTCTATAAGGGCGTCTTCGACTGCCTCGCCAAAACAGTCCGCACCGAGGGCTTCTTGGCCATTTACAAGGGTTTCCTGCCTCACCTGGCTAGAATCCTCCCCCACACCATCCTGACCCTCACTCTGGCAGAGCAGACCAACAAGCTGATGAGGAAGCTCGAGGACCGTATCCTGCCGACGGCCACCCTGGCAAACCCATGATCTGTATCCGATCTTGTACTTATCAAATCAGCGTTCCTTGCATATATGGAGTTCAAAAATAAGCTTGGTAGACCGGATGGACATATTGTAGCCGAGGATCGGCTCGCTGAGGACATTTTGATGAAGCAGGAAGAGGCGAGGTCAATGTCCTACTTAGAAAGAGGCGCTTAAAGATGTATCTCTGTCTGATCTATCCATATATAGACCGTTCGCACCCGTAACACAGCCGCCCTGCAGTGTGCTTTTTCCTGTCATCGTCGAGGTCCTCTCCAATTTCACCCTTCCACCTGGCACCACCCTGTTCGTCCAAGTCCATACCGCAGACCGCACACGCATCGCCGTTATTCTCGCGGGTGAGCTTGCCGCTCGTGCGGACGACGTTAGCAACAACAGAGGGATAGCTCTCCTCCACCTCCTCAAAGTACCGTGCCATGACATCCTCGATGCTCAGTTCCTTGTGGGAGACAACGGTGCTGCTGCTCGGCCCCGCGTTCTGGATGAGATCCTTCATGGATGGCTTGATCAGACCTGCGTACGTGATGGCCTCCCGCCTGAAGACGTCCCGAAGAAGATAATAGACCGGAATCGTCGTCTTCTCCGTGGCCTCGGCAGCCCCACCCTCTGCACTCTGCCGCGGAAACGTCGTAACGGGAACCGGACCATCGCTGACCTGCCACGGCACCGCGAAGCCCCGCCCCTTGGCCGTCTCCGCGAGCGTCAGCTCGGCAAGGGCGGTCGTGGTGTAGCCCAGCAGCAACGCATGACATCCGCTCTTTAGCGCCAAAGACAGAAGTAGATGCCGTACTAGAAGCCTCATGATGTCTACCCGCGATGTGACAGACGGCAGGGCTTCCAAAAGGCCCCTAAGCTGTTGTGTGGGCGCGAGCCCCATCTGCAGGGCGGGTAGGACGGACCAGTCTATCGTGTTAAGAGCGAGGGCGTCGCTGAGAGGGATGGTCTGCATGGAGAGGTTTGGGAACAGCTCCTGGTACTTCCCAAGGACTTGGTTGGCCTGCGATGGAGAGGCCTCGGCCACGGCATCCGAAAGGTCGGTATCAATGTGCACGACGTGTACCTCGTACGCAACACGCAGGTTCTTATCCTTAAGGCCCTGGAGGTTCTTGTCCAGCACCTGGACCAGCGAGGCCGATGAGTGGCCGAAGGAGAGGCCGAGCAGGTACTTTGCCTTTGAGTCAGGCCCGCTGGCTATCCTTTCCTTGAGGTCTTTGTATGGCTGGGCCAAACGCTTGACGACTCGTTGGGCGATGTGTTGTTCGTAGCAGGTGCTGCGCGGACAGTCAGCCTTCGCGGGGTGCAAAATGGCATTTCGTGAGATGAATAGACGACTCACTCGCATAGGGGGTCCTTTCTCACTGTCAAGACGGTAGGCGTCTTGCATCGCCGACAGGGGCGTGGTTCGGTGCTGCCGCTCATCCTCGAGGATTGTGCAGCAATTGTAGACGAGGATGAAAGTCGGTCACTGATACTCCTCCTTGGGCTTGTGTATAATTCAGATGTACTTGTGCGTATTTCTCTTGGGTGTCTCTCATTCGTTAGATTACCAGAAACGATATGTCTAGGAGGGATGTCGTTGATGGTTGGTTGGTAATGATGAAAGGTTCGGGGATCCGCCACTCAGAGTTGACTCAGTCTTTGGCGCGTGGTCGAATTTTTTTTTTGGCTGAACTCAGCTTTCTCCAGCACCCACTGCGGCTAAGCAACTCATCCCAACCGTCTGTCTCTCTTGCTGCAGGTCAAAATCAAAAGCATCATATTGGCTATCTCATTACCGCTCTCGTTTATTGACTTGGCTCTGTTTCCTTTTCCGAAGCTTCCCACTGGGTCGGGAAACTCCTTGTCAGCAATAAGCACTATAAAGGTTTCAAGTGCATTGGGCCGTGTTGTCAACCTCTTCGTCATGCAAAGCAAAATGGGACGGTGCTTTGCTGTCGAGAACGTCTTCGCGGCTCTTCGACTTTCCGTGAGCTCACCGAGTAAAACTCTGATCACTTGGATAAGCGAGGGGCTCTGATTGTTTGTGATATTGGCTGGCTATCTTCCCTCTTCGCATGGCCCCTTCAACTTCTCCCGACTAAACTTCAGGAGAAGATACAGCCTAGAGCGTGGCCTTCGAAGAACGCGCGGTTCTGCGCCCACGCGTTCATCAACAAGTCACGTCCCTCGGAGGCCACGCCCTTAGTTTGCTCTTCTGTGCCCCAATCCTGAACCGTTGTACCGAAGCCGATGAGATGGACGCCGACATGCAGCAAGGTTCTGAAGGCAAATTCATCGTCGACTGCGCCATAGCCCTTCACAAAAGCCTGTATCACCCATAGCCCGGCATCTAGGTTCTTGTACAGCTTGAGCTGATAAAGCTCTGCAATCATCTGGCCCAGGTCGAGAGGCTTAACGGCGAGTATGCACATTTCCCAGTCCACGACGAGAAGGTGGTTGTGTTCGTCCTCCCAGGGTTGGCCTTTCAAGAGGATACTATGGTTGTGTAAGTAGACGTCAGAGTGGAGGAGAAATGAGGCATTTACTTTCCAGTCCAGAAGTCACCATGGATGACCTGCAGGCTCTCGTCGTTTTCCATCTCTTTATTCGTCTCATCCAATATAGCTGCGAATGTGTCGGCATACCCGCCAAGTATGGTTGGAAACCGTTCTGTGGCACTGGGAAGACGCTCATAGTTCGCCCAGTGCTTGAGCTTCTGCATATCCTTGTTTGCCGCCGCGATGTCGCGGAACTGGCGCTGCTCTGGCGAGTTACTCCATTCATGAAATGTTCGGAGCCATTTGCCCATGCCGTGGCCGATGCTAAAACATTGCGACTTGATTGATTCAGAATCCGAAGCCGTAAAGTGCTGCAATGCATAATTCTTGAGGCTCAAGGGACTTGGCTGATACTCCTGGACCTGCGTGTTCGTCTCTTCGTTGAAGTAGAACAGCTTGGGTGTCGCAACGCTAAGCTTTTCAACAATGCTCGGCGGCAAGGCGGAGAGGTGTTGCAGGCACGACTCCTCGATTCGCTGGCCTGTGTTAGACAAGGTGAGAGATTGTCGGGTGTAGAGTGGCTCACGCATCGTGACGTAGGGAGTTTGAAGTCCGGGTTTTGAGCGAGAAAGTCTTCGCCGTGCTTTACAGCGACATCGGTGGTTCCATCGGCCAAGGGCTGTGACAGATTCACACGGTATATGAAGTTCGCCGTCCCTCCGCTGAGCAGATGGCCTGACTCGAAGCGATATTGCGTATTGGCCAATTCTGCTTTGATCTCTCGTAGGATCTGGTCAGAGGTGTCTCTAGAACCCATGACTGTTGTGACGGCTATAAAGGATGCGGCGAAGCTGGGGTCTCTTCTGGTTCCTTAGTAATAGGTGCAAGGAAAAAGTTATAACGAGCGTCGTCTTAATCCGGAGTATTTTATATTCTTCCTCTGCCAATTGGATGTACACGGCACAAGAGACGGGTGCCGGGAATGAGTGATTGATGGAGCTGAGGACGGCCTTCGCCGCGACGGGTTGGCAGAGGCGTTGCACTTGCCACAGATGGAAGGTCAGCCACGATCTGCAACCAAGCGGCCGATGACTCAGTCGGCGTGAAGTTTTCATCTACACAACGCGGTATCATCTACTCAACTCGCTATCACTCATTTCTCTCCTTACCCCGCGAGAGTTGTCAACCATGGGCAATTCTCTATGCTTAGGGCTACTCGAGCCAGATGCAAACATGAAAGTTGCTGTGGAATTGATTGCGGCAATATGCAAGCTCGAGATACGCATGATGCTCTTTGTCGATTCGTCTCGCTTGCACCAACCAACTATGGGTCGGGCTGTCCTTTCCAACCAACAGCATATTTAATGAGCTGCCAAGAAGAGGAGGTTGTATTAAAAGAACGCATGTGAGATGTCACTTGTTCGAAAAACACCAACCGTCCTTTGACTCGAGGACAACTCTCAAGGCCACCTTTGCCTGGACGTCCATACAACGCTCTACACTTTCACCGAGAATTCAACAATGTGCGCTTTGATAGATACACAAGCGAGCCATTGAACACCTCCAAGAAGCCCTGGATCTGTCACTGAAGCTGCCTTGGAGGCGACCAGTTCACCAGCACACGCTGCAGCTGAAGCCGCGACTGGGCCGGCTGTGGATGAAGTCGACGATGCATCCAGCGACAATGCTTCTACCATCAATGATCGCATCTCATCCTATACGGCTTTCTTATCTTCCAGTGTGATGAATTACCCCGAGGAGTACGGTCGTCGTTACCATGCGTTCCGAGCGGGATCGTACCGATTCCCGAACGACGAGTCCGAAATGGACCGCCTGGACATGAACCATACATTGATAGTACGGACAATCGGACATCGCCTCTCTCTGGCCCCGATTGAGGAGGAAAAGACACACCGTATACTCGATGTCGGGACAGGCACGGGCGTCTGGGCTGTTGAGCTGGGTGACTTGTTCCCAAATACTGAAATCATTGGGAACGACTTGAGCGCCATTCAACCTGGCTGGGTTCCTCCCAACGTCAAGTTCGATATCAGTGATGTCGAGAGTCCCTGGTTCGAAGATATCAAGTACGACTTCATCTTCTCTCGCTGCATGGCTACTTCCCTAAGCGACTGGCCGAAGTATGTAGGAAATGTGTATAAAAACTTGAAGAACGGGGTGGGCTGAGTTCCAGAACTACAGTCTCTTGTTCGGTTCGGATGATAACACTTTAACCGAGAAGCACGAAACCGACCGCTGGGACAAGCTAGGCTGTGAGATTTGAGAACGTCGGCCGTGAACATTCACCTGGCCCAAAGTGAGAGCAGTGGGTCAAAGATGCCGGATTCAAGAACATTGTCCATTACCACTACAAAATTCCTATTGGGCCTTGGTCCAAGGAGCAGTATTACAAGGACCTTGGTATGCTCAACCTCATACAGATGCTAGAAGGTTTGGAGGGATTTACTTTGAAATTATCCTGTGGCATTATTGGTTGGACGAAAGAGAAGGTGTTGGTGCTCATCGGCAACATTAGAAAGGAGATGAAGTCCAATGTCTTATACGCATACCACCCCGTCCACGTTGTTTACGGGCAAAACTAGAGGATGAGGAGCAGCAGGCATGATTTATTTCGATACAATCAGTAGATGAACTAGACATGCGACTCTCAACCATAGTCTACTTATGATGTGTGTCTTCACACAGTTCGGCAAAGCATGAGGGCAGCCGCGATCTATAGCTAGCGGCGGACGACTTGGTCTGCATGAAATTACACCTTCTTATATCGCGATATTTCTTCAGCTCTCATTCTGGGCCTGGCAGCACCAGCAAGTGATACAATCGACGAGGTCCGTTCTTGTGACCATGAAATTGTTTGAGCAACCGATTTCTACCAGACCTAGGAGCTTATGTTGATAACACAAAGTTCGTGTCATAAATTGCTACTCCGTCATAAGGACTCGCTTGTTCCAACCAACAACTGGGTCTTATAACTTAGACTAACAGCCCAAGCAGCATCAGTAATGCCAGCAATCAATGGGCTATCAAGGTGAAGGGTTGACACAAACGCCTAATTGGGACCCGACTCACGCCGCTCTTTTGTTCACATGCTACATCGCGGCCAAAATTTCTACAAGTTTCACGACAAACCCTCCGGTGCCGTCGTCAGACAGGACAAATATCCAAGAGCCCAACTAGGGGCCCGGCTTTCTAAGTTCTAGTTGAGGTTCATGATGGAGACCTGAATGAAGATGCTTTTACCCTGGACGACTGAATCGTCTCTTACTCGGTGTCCCTGACTTCTAAGGTTGTCAACTACCTGGAGAAGTACGGCCGCCGGTACCATGCCTGCTAAGCGGGTTTGTACTAGTTCTCTAGCGGCGAGAGAGAGGGAGAAGGACAGGTTCGGTCTTGACTATACATTAACGGGTAGGACAGTCGGTAGGCTCTGCCCAGCTCTTGTAAAAGCAAATAAAACTAATCACGCCTTAGGTATTAGTACCAAGACAGGAAGTCAAGTAATCAAACTAGGCATTAGGTGTTACAGCGGACTGACAGTGACCACACCATGAAATAAACCACTGAGCTATGTGCCATTCGGCCCAAAGGATCCTTCGGTGCTTGCAAACATGCAAGCGCTGCTGTCAACACTGCTTACATGCCCAAATAGATTGCGCTGCTGCGTCTTACGCCAGCTGTCTGACTTTGTCCTGTAACAGCAAGCTTCTCAATACAAGGACTATCAATGTTCTTTAGGTACTGCTAAATATCGAGTTTAAGATCGACAATACTATTGGTTATCATCAGATATACTACGTAATAATTTATCATTACAAGATACCTCGTCTACTTCATCACTAGCTGATCAATGAGCAATATCGATACAACCCTGAACGATAGTTGCCAGGTCAAATTTGACGACTGTGGTATTTTATTCGACTCAGATAGCAGGACACCTATCAGTGACAACGAGACGATAAATAGGCCAAGTTGGCAAACATAATTTCTGGTAAGATCGGTCTCAAGTTCAGCCCAGGCCTGAGACTATACAACTGAGTAACGGAAACCAGTTTTCCAAATATCGTCCACAAGCATTACAAGATCCCAATTGAGCCTTGGGCCAGGGACCTCGGAACGCTGAATTTAATACAACTGCTGAATATCCTAGAGGCTTTTACACTGAAGCCGTACTGTGAAGTTCCTAGAAGGACAACCGATGCTGCTTGCCCAGGTTGGCAAAGGAGATGAATTCTGTGACTTTTCACGCTCATTATATTGTCCTATCATCTACGGCCAAAAAGTGAAGGGCAGGGGGAAGTGTGATTATCGTGGATAGTGTCAGTATATCAAACGAGATATGTAACTCTCAACTACCGTCTGTCACAAGAATGGTCTCCATTGAGACTCAAAACTCATTACACCTCACTGAGTAGTAGCGATCTCGATTTCAAACGGCAACAACCAAGCTTACTGTTAGCGATCTTCAATGTGGATTGATAGCCCAGCCAGAGACCAGCCACGAAGGCACGCAAGATCAACGGCCAGCCGCGAGGCCGCACCGGGCTTGCGTACTAACGGGTGCCAGATCCTGATCCGACTGGGGTGGGGCGATCCGAGCACCTCACCGCTCTTTTCAGTTCTACCCTCATTTGTTCGTGAATGAGACATTGGCCGTGAACAAAAGACTCAAGAGAGAACCAATTCGATCGACAGGAGTCTTCATGGAACCGCTCTGTTCTGCGCGGGGCGGGTAAAGACGGGAGGGCGGGACGTCACGATGGTTGGTCTCGGAGCCGCTCCCATACATAGATTCGGTCTTGGCAAGGGGGCCGGGATCGCTTTGCACGAATCGGACAGAGAGGGATCATCGAAGCTGTAACATGACATCGATGCAGTGTGGAAATGAGCCTCACATGCTCGGATGGATGGGAATGGAACGAAGGAAAAAAGTGTCGTGCATGGGCGAACGGCCTAGAACAAAAGTGGAAGTCATTTTTGACCAGAGACCGTACGATGCCTAAGCGCTCGGTCAATAGGTTCAGGCCAAGCGATGGCGCTTAAGTAACGGCGTGTTCTGGTCCATCCGTAGGTGGTCGTTGATTGGAGAAACAAATGTGTGTCGATGAGCCTGACGCTTATATACTCTGTGAGATACACTGATGTCAGGCAGCACCCTGCGCGAGACTTGCCTCATACGCGTGATGTCGGCAAAGTTTAAAGAAACGAGGAGAAGTACGGACAGGGACGGAGTAGGAAGCAATATGTTCGGACCGTCAGAAACCAATGCACACGCGGAAAGACAAAACACAAATGTCGTGCCTTTTTTCCCCCTCTTGGCTGGCGGTGGCACGAGGAAAGAGAGACGAGATGGGACGGGAACGCTTTATTTGGAACAGGGCAACCCAGAAGACGACTCGCCCATGACCCCCAAGGAGTATGAACCAGGCAAGGCAGGGCGACGGGGAACAATGGCGCCGGTGCAGTGGGAGAGGTTTATCATGAGACAACGACCCCCCTTTTCTGCCAGAGCCTGGCCGAGTTGGAAAATGGCTGGTTTGGCCGGGACCACAAATTGGGGAGTCGCACCCCAACCGCTTGATCAAACAGCTTTCGGGGGTGAAACGGGGCGGTGCTGGTCGCTCAGTGCTTCACCCACCTCTTGGCCCGCTATTGTCGGTACGTACGTTTATGTTTTGCACTTCAAGAGCAGTAAGCTGCGAGTCGTGAAGCTCCGACCAAGAAAGACAAAGGAGTCAAGAACATCTGACAGCTCTGGAAACCAACCCAACATGTACACAGGTTACTATGTGGCCTAAAATCCAAGGTGAATGAGACAGCCGGCGAGCTTCCATCGAATTGTTCCCCCAAACGCTAGGATGCATTGGCGACCATGACTCTTGCAGTCTCTCCCATCCCCAACCACCTCTTCCCTGCCTCCCAAGCCTGTCACCCTGAAAGTTCCTCTTCTTTTTGGATTCGCCGTCAACCACTCATGTTCGAGCCGGGACCTGACCTGAGTCTGAGCTGGTTATGTTGTCGACCGCTGTCCAGTCCTCTCCGCAACCCCTCATCGGACCCCACGAGGTACTTGTTGTGAGGCATGGTCCAGAGCAATGCAGCGCTCGGTGGGCGCATCCGCAATTCGTCGCGCTTCTGCAAAAGCTCCGAGAAGGTGCGCTGTCAGTGAGTGGGTCTGTTTATTCGGTGTAGGTGAGCGAGCACATATGAGTGAGAGAAGTGAGAGAGGTACATTGAGACGAGACTTGTACAGAAGGAGCGCAGCCCCTGGGACCATCTTCATCTCATCAACAATGCCAATGCCAAATGCCAATGCAATGCATTGTGCAGAGAAAATGCCCCACGACCTAATTTTGTCCTCTCTGCGCCTATTCGTCGGGCCCTTCAGATGGCGCCTCTGATCTCTCAAGCTTGGGGGCATTCGAACCTGCTTTTTGCATGCGACATCGCTGTGCCGATCAGCGTCCCCCTCAAAGCTTAACTCGGGCACCACCATAACAATACTCTGTACCTTTGCTGAAGTTACAGCAATCACTTCGAGACTTTTACTGGCGTGCCCGGTCACCGCCCATTGGACCTATTCTGCATCGTCACTCTCACTCTCACTTTCACTCTCAATCTCGCTGTCACTTGTCACTCGTTATCCCTCACTATCTTTCGCACTTGCTCCCGCACCCCCCACAGCATCCGCCCGTCTTTCTTCCCTCCCCTTCTCGGCTGCCCTTCTACTCTTGATCCTCGAACAAAGTGCCTTATTGCTTAGCAACACGTCTCCGACACACCCTCTTGGCTCACCATTCTCAAACCTCCCTAGCCTGGAAGAGACGCATCGCATTCCGGCATTTGGATCGCGTCACTTCCACCACTTTGCATCTAGCTCCCCACCGGCACTCTTTCTGTTTTATTTTTATTTTGCCGCACTGCATCCACCACCGACCACTCTCACCGCATCTCACATTATTACATACCTCACGTCCCATATCACTCTGCCCCGTCTCAAACACACAGAACTCTTGCCTTCCTCCCCTTGCCTTCGATCACTTGCTCGCTCTCTCTCAAACTCGAAATTCGTCTCCTTTTCTTGGCATTCCGAGTTTCATCGCTCCAAATACCCAACTTCTACCCTCGTACATGTACACAACACATCCGTGCGAAAGTAGCAGTCACACAGAAGCTCTGCTCCTTCTCTCTGCCCCTTTTCCACCTCGATATTAACACCGCGCGCGCGACCTGTCTCGTCCCGCCTTGTACATTCGTTTCTCCGTTTCCACGTGTGCCTAGACACATTCTTTCCCTCGCTATCCGGCTCCTGTCAAGGGCAACATAAACACGCCCCAGTTTAGCCCAGCAACACTGCAACAATCCACGAGCAAGGGCACGATAATAAAGCCACCACCGACGCGCGACTTCCACTCGATATATCCACTCTTCCAGCCACCACGACTTCTGCCTCGTCCGGCATCGACCGTACCTTGCAGAAATATACCTCTGTACCTGTACCGATATACTGGGGGACTTTATCCTCTTGGCCCTTTTCAGTCGCTCGCCCACCAGCCGCCGCAATTTCCTAATTTTTTCTCTCTGCCGGCAACATCCATCTTTGTCCATTCTCTCCGCGTCACCCCTTTAGTTGCCTGACGGGACTTCGAATGGGAGCCCCATTGATGCGCGACTGCACGCGACTGCTATCTCACTTACACCAACGACGACCCGACAATAACTGATCTCTTCTTCGCCATGACGATGGCCCAGTCGCAGATCCAGCTGCCCATGCCGCATCCGGCACCAAGCTTGGATGTCACTATCCCACCGTCCTCGATATCTCTCCCAAACGATCCCAACGCTCGCTTGCGAAGCCGCCTAGCTTTGGACTCTTACTCATCGCCCGTTAACCAAAATGGCAGTTTCGAGTTTGACCGCGTCGTGAAGAGCGGCTACCTGCAGAAGCGCACGCAGAAGACCAAGGTTTGTCCCACATCCGCCCACCCCTTGTGCCCGACACTGTTCCTGACCAGCCGTACAGGCCTGGAAGTCAATCTACCTCGTCCTACGGCCTAATGCGCTCTCCATCTACCGAACCGACAAGGAGGACAAGCTACGGCATAAGCTGTACCTCGCCGACCTGACGGCCGTTGCTCTGCTCAAAGACCCAAAGAACAAGAGGAAGAACGTGTTTGGGCTGTTTTCACCAGCGAGAAACTACCACTTCCAGGCTAGCAGCAGCCATGATGCTGAGGAATGGGTTGAGCTGATTAGAAACCACGCCCGGATCGAGGAGGAGCACGAGGAGTTGCTTCTCGCAAGCCCAACGGGACGGCGACAGTCGTACATGGTGATCGGTAGCTCTGGCCAAGTCGGAGAGACAACGAACCCCGAGAGACTGGCGTCAAGCTCTCCAGAGCCGCTGGAACCTCCCGTGCCACGCTTCGTTGGCTCAACCCACCGACGTCCATCCCAGATGGCGGACACCGCTGGTTATTCCGGTAACGAGCTCGCGTCGCATTCCGACTTCTCTGACAACGACATCCAACGGATACAGGGAATGTCAATCGAGGACTTGGCGGTCCAGTCGCCGGGCGAGGGCTCACAGGGCCGGCCGGCCCTTGGCCGCAACGGGAGCCAAATAAGCGGCCTGAACCTCGAGCAGGATCCCGATCGCGTCATCTGGCAGGGTTGGCTCTGGTTCCTCAAGAGCAAGGGTGGCGTGAAGCAATGGAAGAACTTGTGGGGTGTCCTCAGACCTCGTAACTTCATCCTTTACAAGGACGAGTCTGAGTACACGGCGCAGTTCATCAGGCCCATGTCGGCGATTGTTAACGTGGTCGACATCGACCCCGTCAGCAAAACGAAGAAGCACTGTCTCCAGCTCATCACGGAGGAGAAGAGCTATCGATTCTGCGCCCACGACGAAGAGTCGCTTATTCACTGCCTCGGCGCATTCAAGAGCTTATTCGCCAAGCGACGAGAGCTCGAAACGCGGGGTACTACAGGAGGAAACCAATCCACATCTGCTGCATGAAGCTGCGAACACTCACTTGGCAACCCACATAATTGCTTTTTTTAGCGGGAGTTTTGTCGTAATCCTTAATCTTTTTCTCTACGACACATGGCGCAATGACAGATATGAGACTCTGCGGAGTCGAGGAAAACACGCTTGCTGCTGAGGAGTCATCCAGCCATCGCTACGGTCTAGAGACAAGAGGACAAGGGCTCTGTCACTGGTGCATACCTCGGGAGATCCAAAAGAGGCCAGACTGTATTGGAGAGAACCCAGTCGGTCAACTGTTTGTCTGATACAGCAGCATACTCTTATGCGGTATCGTGGCAGACTGGGACTGCCGACCGTCTCAAAATAGGCGGATTACGAGTAATGATGAACATGAATCAATATTTAATAACTCCTCTTGGCTTTCCTTGCGACCATCAGGTGAATCATGTCTGTGGTGTTGATCAGCCAGTGGAACTCCTCAGTGGTGATTCTGTCGAGTGCCAAGAATGCGACGAAATGACCCCAATTTCTGGCCATCGGCAAATCACAAGTGGATGATGCCGGGGGTGATCTGGGAATACGACGCAGCAGTTCAGGCGAGGCAGGTGTCGTTGTGATCGAAGACGGTCCTGATCCGATCTACTAATGGCATAGAGGGGAGGCTTCGACCCCAGACCACCCAACTGCAGTTCTCCCAGAACCTCCGGCACTAGAGATTGTGGTGGGCAGAGACTGTGGCGAATGAGAGAGGCGCAGATGGCTCAGGCCCCCGACGTCAGCTCGGTCGGGTGACGTGGGTCCTTCTTCGGACGGTCCTATCGTGCGGCGCCCCGGCCACACCAACTTCACCTTCGCCGGCCGCCGGGACGCTAGGACGCCATATCTTTCCAACCACATCACCTCCACGAGATGCAGCATCTGTTTTCGAGCTCATGCCGTCCCTGGCCATAGACACCCAATCACACGCCATAAGGACCATGTGGCCCAGCGAGAGAGATGTCTGCCCCTGCTTTTGCTGGCTAGAGAGGTCTGATGAAGCCACACTACTACTCCCGAACGTGCTTTCTTGAATTCCCGTTCGCCGGGCCCTCCCTTTTGTCTTTCGAGAGGTCGAACGTGTGCTATTCGTTTCGAAGTAAAGGGGGTTCCTGGGTCATATTGGACGGCGCCCCCTCAACGATGAACAGGATGTGGCCCCGTTCGACTTTTGCCTGCGGCCAAGTCAACTTGCTTCGTCCGGTGTTCTATACATTCTTGACGAGCTCTGACAGGTCGGATTGTGTCTAGATGTATACGAGACAAGACTTAGGGGTACTGTGGCCGTGGTCTCCAGGGCAATGTTTTCGCATTATACTTCGCTTGGTCCAGTAGAGTAAAAGTGAGATGAGTATTGGAGGCTTCGGGTAGGCGAGGTAGGGTCGCGTGCTGTGCTCGGCGCATGTGGTTCGAACGACTACACCTCCGTGGGTTCCCACCACTCCTTATGTCTATCTATAGGTGCCTCTTTGGAGGTTGTGTGTACTGCGACATGCGTTGCCTCTTGTCGGTCGTCTGTCTCTAAAGGTCCCCAGCTGCCCCCCCAAAACGATGCCCTCGCCAGTTCGGTTGACTACCCACACCGCTGGCTGACACGTTACCGTGTTCGACTTCTCGGCATGGCCGATGGTTGACTGATATCCTCTTGCTCGCCCTACTTCACTCGCTTTGCTCCGCTTCTTCTCATTCACTAGCATCGAGCTTCCTTGTCTTCGATCGTCTAATTTGAAAACGCCTTCCAGGTCTAGAGTATCGTCTAGCCTCTCTACTTTTATCACCACACGACCTAGGTGTTCCAGTGTGGGGACAGCTTGCTAGAACCCGACTGGAGCGCAATCGCACCTGCTCAACTGAACCAGGCCAAACGAACCGCCGCCATGAGGTTCGTCCTCAGCCTCTGGGCCACATGCGCCCTCCTGCTCGCCGTCCTCGCCCAGAAGCCCCAGCTCCCGCTCTCCTCGACCTCACGCTGGATCACAGATGCCTCTAACAAACGAGTCAAGCTCCGCTGCATCAACTGGGCCGGCCACATGGAAGTCAATCTACCCGAGGGCCTGCACAAGCAGCCTATCGAGTACCTCGCCGACTGGATCAAGCAGGAGGGTTTCAACTGCGTCCGCCTCACCTTTTCGACCGACCACGCCCTGAACCCGGGCGTCAATGTCCGCGAGTCCTTCATCAACGGCGCGAAGGCCGTCGGCGTGCCCGAGGCGGATCTCTTGAGGTTATACGATCGGGCCGTACAGAAGAACCCGTTCCTGGCGGACGCCAACATCACTCAGCGCGACGTCTTCTCCAGGGTGATTGACGTCCTCTGGGACCGGAACGTCATGACTGTCCTCGACAACCACGTCAGCAGGGCCTCGTGGTGCTGCAACCTCGACGACGGCAACGGGTGGTGGAAAGACGCGCGCTTCTACTGGGCCGCGAACTCGCGCTACTTCGACACGGACGACTGGCTTGCGGGCTTGCGGCAGACGTCTCTCTGGGCCAGGACCAAGCCGGGCGCGTGGCGATATCGTTGCGCAACGAGCTCCGCGCGACGTGGACGCAGATCCCCTTCGCCGCGGACCAGTGGTACGGCTACGTCGCGCGCGGCGCAAAGGTCGTCCACGAGGCGAACCCGGACGTGCTCGTCGTCATCGGCGGGCTCAACTCGGCGACGGACTTCACGCCTCTCCGGACGCGGAACCTGGACACCGCCGCGTGGCGGGGGAAGAACGTGTGGGAGGCGCACAGTTACAGCTTCACGGTCACGACGCCCAACTTCGGCGACTGCAACGTCGAGAGGGCGCAGTACGGCGCGCTGTTCGGGTTCGTGCTGGATCAGGGCAAGGGGTACACGGGACCGCTCTTCATGTCCGAGTTCGGCGTCGCCATGTCAGGGGGGCCGAAGGACGGGTTGTCGGCCGAGGAGCATGCGTATCTGACGTGTTTGGTTGCGTACCTCGAAGGTAACGACGCGGACTGGGCGCTGTGGGCGATCCAGGGGACGTATTATGTGCGAAACAAGGTTGTCGACTTCGACGAGACGTGGGGTGCCATGGATCGCGAGTGGAAAGGGTGGAGGAATCCGGCGTTCAAGGGGATACTGGGCAACATCTTTGCTGTTACTCAGGGGCCGTAGAGCGGTTCTCGGGAGGGCCACGATGTGGGCTCGCTCGAGCTGTCACCGTTGGAAGCCGAGGTGGTGTATGCAAACCGTAACCTTAGCGACGACTACGGCGATCTACGTTTCTTATACTTAATGCGGTCATGGAAACATTGCTGCGAACTACACGGACGGGTTACTCCACACTAGATCTTGGTATGATGCTCAAAGGGCAAGACCAGCTACTTACAACCGAAAGCGGGTGAACGACGAGGCAGATTGACGGTGGCGATGTAATCCGTGTCGTCATAAGTGGTATTGATCACTAGATGTCATCTCTTTGTGACCCAGGGGAAGTTGGAGTATCATATCGGGGTATCAAGCATCCCTACCAATGTTTGAAGGCCGGCGTCCATTGACGTCTAACTCCTAAGCTGTGACCGGGCCGGGAATTCCACTAAGACGCTTCCTGAACTTCCTTGGTCTCACCAGCTTCCTTGGCCTCTGTGGCACCCGTCGACCCTGCTGGCTCAACCACTTCGCCCTCCTTAACTAGCTGTGGTTCCCGGATTTCCTGAGGTTCCTGCTGCTCCTCGGCCGGCGCATCAACCATGGTTTCATCTGTTTCCTCTGCGATCTCGCCTTCTAACTTGTCATCCGTGAGCTTTGCCTCCTCGGTGGTGCCATATATATATGCTTCAAAAGCCTCGAAGGTGGCATCCAGCTCCTTGTTGGCCAGTACCAAATCGAAACCCTCCTTCAGCTTCGAGTCAGCTTCCAAGTAAGGAGCTGCTTTGGCGAGAGCCTCCTGCACGACGCTATCACCCTTTCCCGCCTTTTTGAGACGTTCCTCCAGGGCTTCTTGGCTTGGTGGCAGAATGAGGATGGTTCGTGCTGAATAGCCAAGATCGTGAACCTGTTGAATCGCCTATGTGTTGGTCAGTGATAATTCAACCACGGGCGGCCTGGCATGTCTTACCTCGTTATCCATACACATGACTGGGACCTTTCCGCCCTCAACAACTGCCTCCGCTGCTTTGCGACTTGTACCGTAGTCTACCTTGTCGATAGTTGTAAACTCCAGCAATGCATCGCCGTCCCTCAGCATGCTGAAAACTTGTGGCTCGACGAAGTGGAAGTGTTTGCCATCAACCTCGCCTTCTTGTGGCTTCCTGGTAGTATGCCGAGGCACCAGCGTGAATGCTCCTGGACGCCGCTCCGCGATGAGACTAAAGAGTGTCGCTTTGCCAGCCCCGGGCGGTCCTGATACTATGATTGGCCGCTTGTCCTCAGGGACGTTGTCGGTGTTGACTGCTTCCTCCGCAGCAACCTCACTCTCGTCGACATCGACTGGCTCTTCGAACACAGCGTCGATCTTTTCTGGGTCGTCAATCTTGTCGAACAGAGCCAACCTCGATTTGCTCGCAATTCGAAGAGCTCGCCAACTTTTGCTGGCTTTACTCTCGATCGCGGCGGCTTTTGTTTGGTTATTTGTCGGCATGTCGATCTCGAAGTCGTCATCGGCAATCTTTCTCTTGAAACTCTCAAGCTCTGGCAGGCTGTATCTTTCCTCGGCTTTAAGCTTCTGCATCGCTGTTTCATCACCGCCATCTTCTAAGAAACCAAGGGGTAGAGAGCCCATCGGCATGGCCCTCAAACGCTTTTTCGTCGTCGTACGCTGAGCGATCTTTTTGGCCTCGAGAAACAAGTCCGGGGACACTGCCGGCAACTCTATTGACGGACAGTTCTCGGACTTCCAGCGAATCCAATTCTTGTCTCTAGCGAGGACTGTCTCAACCATACGACTGAAATACGGTCCATCGACGCCATGCTTGAGATATTTCTCGACGATCGTCCTCTTCATTTCCGTAGCCCACTTGGTCTGTCCATTCATTAGCCCTACCGTTTGAATCCATGCAGTCAAAGCGATCACTTACGTCTTCTTCGCTCAAGACCTGGCCAAGGTAGATTACTGACTTGTTCTGGGCATTGCCGGCCAGCTTTTCTTTTGTCTTGCTGGACAGCGATAGGAGAAAGTCCATGATGATCAAAGCTTGTACAAGTATGTGTCTGCGAAAAGAAATATCGCTCATCTGCGGAAGTAAGTATCAAGGCCATCCAGTAGAGTGTATCATATCTTACCTCAAGCTCAAAGAGGTCCCGACTGGTGAGATATTTGGGATTGTAGGAGTTCGCCAGGTCGCTCTCTTCCACATTTTCCCGTTTCCTCTTCAGACCTCGCTGTGCCTCATCAACTGCTTTGGGTGGTCTCTGGCCCTGCTCGTTCTGAATCGACCGAAAAGATGTCATGGTGGCTTCCAGTCCGCGTTTAAAGTTTGCCAAGTGGGCAGGATCGAACAGCTTCTTGGGTTGACTAAATGTCTCCTGGAGTGACCAAAACTGGGGATATAGAGCATCAGGGTCGAGCGGTCGATCAGCCGGTGCTGGCTTCTTCGCATCAAACGACACGGCTTTCGACTGAGACTTTGAGTCTCCATTCTGGCTGTCCACATCCATCTGCTCTGGCGTTTCCTCTGCCTTGATGGTGACATCGTCGAATACCGTAACATTTTCGACATGGTATTCTCCCCGCAAATTAACGGAACTCTTGTCGCCTAAGGGAAAGCTCTGGAACATGAAGATGAAGACCCTGCCACAGAAAGCCGTATCCTCGGCGCGAGACAGGCGCCGCAGCAGTTCGTTGCAACTGCGCAGAATGACCAACTGCTTCTGCTTGAAGTGCTTGACAGTGATTCGTTCGCGCCTCGACTCGAGAAAGTCAAAAATCTTGCGGCATCCAGCGATTGTTTGGCTGTCCAGGAGCTCCTCTACCAGCCAGAAAAGCAGGGCAGGATCACACTTTTCGTCGTCCGAGAGAATAGTAAGGAGGTCGAACAGGTTCCAGACCTTGACGAAATCCGGGGATTCGATGGGTGTGGTGGCCTAGAGGTGCGCGTTGTTTATTAGTTGAGGCTCGGCCAAGATCGGTAGATTTCGACGTACAATCAAGTTGCTGAACATGTTTCGTACGGCAGTCTCGATGATTGCAAACTGCTGAGCCTTGTTCTGTGTCGCGACGCTAGCTCCATTCCCCTGTTCCGGCGTCGCGAGGACGCGGGCGAGCTGCTCGTCCAGATTGCCAAAGTCCGTATTTTGTAGAGCGGGCTCGATGGTCGGTGTGGATTTGACTTCCATCGAGCGAGCCAGGAGGCCACTGAGCAGTTCGGCAAACGCGACAACCCCAGGCACCTGATGGCGCTGCGGCGTCACGGCGGCCGGCATCTTGCGATGTGTCGAGGATGCTGCGCTAGTTGGGCAGAAGAGAGGAAGGCCTGGCCCGAGATGCCATGAGCTGGATGATGTTGTCGAACAGTAGTGCTTCGCTTGCGCTTTTTAATTGAGGGATCGAGGTCTTTGTTTGTCAAGCTTGTGGTTTTCGCAATGCGCAAGGCTGGAGGTTAAAAGAATCAGCCTGCTCAAGCTCCAACTGAATTCAGGTGAGGAAGGTACGTATCTCAGCAAACGGGAAGTCGAAGGTTACAGATGCAATGGAGTGGATCCGTTCCGTTGATGCAGGTAGGGGTGGGTGGACACGCTACTGAGCTCCAAGGCGCTGCTGGAAAAGTGCCTGGAGGCTGTCCAATGGCGGTGCACCACTGTGTGTTTTGCGGCCACCACCACTAAGATTCGGCCAGAGGTTACCTCAGCAAGCCAGCGCTTGGGGGAAAACGATCGCGTTGTCGCGTGGAGTACCTGGAAGCAGAACTTGGATCTGCGAATTGCCCGAAATGCAAGGCTGAAATTTTTAAAGGTCCTGAGGTCACAGCATCTCGTCACTATCATCAATTGTGAGCCTGCGCATCGACTTTTGCAGAAGAAACCCACACCCGTCCTGTGTTTTTTGTTCTCGACATGCAATCGCGAGCACTGGCCCCAACTTTTACTCCGAACTAGATTGCCCAACATGCCAACGGCCAAGAGGCAGAAGAAAAGCGGCGAAGCTCAGGCTGCGCCGTCAACTCGGTCTCAAACGAGGGCCACCGGTGATCGCCCAACCGTTGCCGATATAGAAGGGGAGAGCGCATTCGCGCAACTAGCCAAGAAGCACTGGCTCAAGACGACCAGAAGCAGGAGGGCCGCCAAGGTCAAAGTGAAGAATGATGTTCTCAAGCAAGAGATTTGGGATGTTCTGGAGCGCGACGGTTTCCCGTATAAGTCTATCCTGACCTTGGAAGGTTTGCAAACTCTGGAAAGGTACGTTCGGCCATTGCGAAACTTTGATACTCCGCTGACTGGTTTGCCTCGCAGCTATCTCTGGCCAGGCTATACCGACGATTCTTCCAACCACCACGTCCTGTTGGTGGTACTGCTAGTGAACGCGAAGCGGCGCGAGCAACTCGAGGCATGGAGCATATTCGAGGACCGGCCGGACGACTTTTCGAACCTGTACCGCCGAGTCTTATCCATGACTCTCGACCCAACACTATCGCCCACGATCCGGACACATTTACTGTCCTTCCTAATATCGGCCTTTCAGAGCTTGGACTGTGCGATTGTTAGAAAAGAAAGTGCGCCGTTGGTCTCTATCTCCATATGGCACTGCCTTTCAACGGAAGAACTGCGTGCGGAGAAACTCGAGCAGAATGCGCATGTGAGAAAGGCATGGCGAGCTGCCGCAAAGAGATACGATGCTGCCGATGATGCGACGAAGGCGAAGCTACGGTTTGACCGATCATGGCTGTATACTTTAATTCTGCATTTCTTGAGCTTGATAAGCACAGAAAACGCCAAGCCAGGTAAGGAGGTTTTGCTTCATCTTGAGGTAGCGTGCTAACTTAGCGAAGACCAAGTTCTCTACTGTGAACGTCTTGTCGAGTTTTTGACAGACTTACAGAGCCAGCTCCCGACTCGAAGATACGTCAACACTCTCCTGCTCGATCTCCATGTATTGCCTGCCATGCGCCTATCTCCTATGTTTAACGACGAAGACAACGCCCTTTTGCGCGACCTCAATGCGCTTCTTCGACACTACACGTTCTTCACTATTGATGACCAGACGGGCGCACAGTTGAGCCGTACGGAAGCGTACGATAGACATTGCGCGAACTTGTCAAGGCTCCAGAAGACATCACTGAAGCACTTCAAGGATAAACTCACAGTCCTGGCGCTATCAAACTACGGTTCCATCGATAAGAGAGACGAGCTCTCTGGACTCTTGGAGCCCCTTACCGATGAAGAGGTTGTGGAGCTGGCGGCATTGCTGCGTCTTCGTACCGCATATCCCGAGTCTGTGGGTGTGGGCATCGACAGGAAGTTTCTCATCGAGACGCTGCTTTCCACCTTTGAAAGGCGGAAAACATTCCAAGAAGTTGCTCGTGACATGAGCCTTGTCCCTACCGAGCAATCCCTGTTCGAGAACAATGTTATGAGGACCGACAATTATGACGGATCTCACCCCCTGGCATTACCCAAACTGAACCTGCAGTATCTGTCTGTTGGAGACTTCCTGTGGAGATCCCTCGTCCTATATCGTGCCGAGGCTTTTTATGGCATCAGGAAAGACGTGGAATCGGCCATCCGGCGTCTTCGACCCGAGAGCCGGAGACCAGGAGAGACAACGTTCCAAGGGTTCTCCAAAATGGCATTACCAACCTCGAAGCCTTCAATCCTCGAAGTTGTACCGCCGCTTGTGGGTGACGACAAACCATCTTTGGTTCGAGCAGAGATCTCGATCGATGTCCGCCGCCTGAATGAAGGTATAAAGCGCGAATGGGACTCTCTGAGACCAGATGACGTTGTCTTTCTCTTAGCGATTCAGGCACCAGCCAACAATAGTATCACTAACGGAGACGGCGCACATTCGGAAGCCGGCAAGCTTGGCGTCGTCTCTATCCGATCCGCTGAGATTATTCAGATCACAGACGACAAGGGCAAGGTGGTCCGGGATGGTTCAGGCCACTACGATAGTCGTCGGAGATTGCAGCTGAAACTGGATCCTAGGACATATGCTGCGGACGCCGAGCGCTCATCTTCAAATATTCCGGAAGCCTACGAGCGAATCAACATTGTTATGCGCCGCAGCGGAAGGGAAAATAACTTCAAGCCAGTCCTGGAATCCATTCGCAGCCTCACGCTTTCCGAGGTTCCCATTGCTTCATGGTTTCACGAAGTTTTCCTTGGCTATGGCGATCCTGCTGGCGCAACCTACAAACAACTGCCAAACCGTGTCAAGACTATTGACTACCGCGACACTTTCTTAGATTGGCAGCATCTTACCGGGAGCTTGCCTGGCAAGGTTGTTGAACCTAGGGATGATGTTTCTGGCAGCTTTGGCCCGCCCTACGTCTTGGAGACGGCCGAACGCCAAGCAGTTGAGCCCCCATCAAAGCCTTCCAAGAAGCGCCGTCGAGATGTCGAGCCTGCTCTTCTGGCCGAGGTCGAGACTGTAAAGGTGTCAACCTACAAGCCACCAAACACGGGCCCGTATCCCGTTGACGCGCCAAAGCTGAACAAGTTGCGCTTCACTCCGACACAGATCGAAGCGATTACATCTGGAACGCAACCCGGACTCACCGTTGTCGTGGGACCCCCTGGCACGGGAAAGACGGATGTCGCGACACAAATCATTAACAACATCTACCACAACTTCCCGGAGCAAAAGACACTCCTGATAGCACACAGCAACCAGGCACTCAACCAGTTGTTTGCGAAGATTGTGGCCCTGGATATCGACGCGCGTCATCTACTTCGTCTTGGACGTGGCGAGGAAGAACTTTACACAGAAGAGAGCTTCAGCAAGCACGGCCGCGTGGAATCTTTTCTGGAAAACCGGGATCGATATCTGCATGAGGTCAACCGCCTGGCCGCCAGCATCGGCGCGCCGGGTGCGCACGGCAACTCTGCGGAAACCGCAGGCTACTTTAACTCCGTCTACATTGAGCCAGCCTGGGCGAAATTTACCGAAGTGACTAAGGCAGAGGAGACCACGGCTGCCGATATTATCGGAGCCTTTCCCTTCCATCAGTTCTTCTCGGACGCACCGCAGCCACTGTTTCCGCCTGAGGCAGACAAGGATACTATTCTGGACGTCGCTAATGGTTGCTACCGGCATATTGCGAAGATCTTCTCTGAGCTGGCTGACGCAATGCCATTTGAGATTCTGCGTCGGGATAAAGACAAGGCCAACTATCTGTTGACCAACGAAGCACGCATCATTGCCATGACGTCCACTCATGCGGCAATGAGACGTGGGGAGATCGCATCTCTTGGGTTTCATTACGACAACGTGGTCATGGAGGAAGCTGCTCAAATTACCGAGATTGAGAATTTTATCCCGTTGGCTATGCAAAAACCGCAGAAGGGACAAATGGGCCTGCAGAGAGTTGTTCTTTGCGGCGACCATTTTCAAAATTCACCAGTCATTCAGAGCATGGCCTTCCGCCACTATGCAAACCTAGAGCAGTCACTCTTCTCGCGACTTGTTCGTCTTGGTGTTCCTACCATCAACCTTGACCAGCAAGGCAGAGCCCGACCATCCATCGCCAGCCTTTACCAGTGGCGATACCCCAAGCTGGGCAACCTGCCGCACGTCGAGGCCGAAGGCGAATACCTCGCTGCGAACGCAGGTTTCAAATACGACTACCAGTTCATCAACGTGCCCGATTACAAGGGACGTGGAGAGACAGAACCCACTCCTCACTTTATCCAGAATATCGGAGAGGCGGAGTACGCGGTGGCCGTGTACCAGTACATGCGACTACTGGGTTACCCGGCGTCGAAGATTAGCATCTTGACGACATACGCTGGTCAACGTGCCCTGGTGAAGGACGTCTTGAACCACAGATGTGCCAACAAGGCGATTTTTGGTATGCCCAAGATCGTCACAACCGTGGACAAGTACCAGGGCGAGCAAAATGACTGCAAGTGCCACAATTCCCCGAGGACGTATCCAAACAAAGCTAACCGGTGCTCTAGATATCATTCTGTCTTTGACTCGCACGTCAAGAGTCGGATACCTCCGTGATATTCGTCGCATGACGGTTGCGCTTTCTCGTGCTCGCCTCGGCTTGTACATTCTCGGCCGTCGTGAGATCTTCGAGGCATGCTACGAGCTACGACAAGCGTTCGAGCAGCTCCTGTCCAGACCCGATAAGCTAATGCTTGTCACCGGCGAGCTCCACCCAACTGAGAGACTTCTCACTGGTGACACCAAGGCAGAAGTACCCGGGGAGGTGTGCATGGAGGGAGTGGAGCATCTTGGACAGTACGTGTACGAGATGACCAAGACGAAGGTCAATCAGCTGCAAGCGGAGGGCGCGATACCCGACGGTGGTGAGATGGAGGTGCAAGAAACCCCGCTGGAAACGGTAGACGAGGCCGAAGAGGACGGCGAGGACGTCGAGGCAGAGGCTCCCGAAGGAGTGGAGGAGTGAGGGATGCCTCGGCGGGCAAGGCGCAATAAACGTTCGGTTAATCGGGTCTTGCTTATGAGATGCAAAGCTCAACTCGAATGGGGGCAATCCGTGAGGTGATGGTGCGGATTGGCTCTCCTTTACATGGGCAGCGAGATGTCTGGAGCAATGTTGTCAAGCTATAGACCATCGACCAATGGGACGTGTTCTTTCTGGAATATCCCATGTGATAACTCCGAGCCTGTGCACCGCTTCGAGAGTTTGAAGAAACGGTACTCGGTAACTATTCTAGAACGATGCGTGGAGTGTCTGATGTTGAAAGGACGTTGAATGGCCCCGGCGTCTTGCTCCAAAAGCGGAGCAGGAGAGGGACGTTCACTGGGGGGCCGACTGAGCTAGTCACCGCACTTTGAAGAGTGGCCTTTCCAGCCTCCTTTCCTCCTTAGCCTTGTTAGCAGTGGTAACGAGCTCTGCCACCGATATAGTGCCTAGGGCACGGAGCTGATGCACCGCGCCGTTCGCGGGGTGGCTTCGGAGAGTTGGTGCGCATTGAGTAGCAGCCGAGAATCGTGAGATGTTAATTACTACAAGTGAGTAAACTGAAGTGTCACGTCAACCCAGCCCCCACCCCCCAATTACACCAAAACCTACAGATATTTTTACTCATTCTGTTAAAAAAATAATCTAAAAAACAAATAGCTTTGGTATAATTTTAGGACTTAGTATGTACTGCCTCCGAGTGGCCCAAGTCAATGATTTTGGTGTAAAATAGGGGGGTGACGCGACACTTTTGTCTACCCTACCCTAGGTCCGCACATCATGTACGGTGACGACAGCAAACGCAGCGCCGAGTGCTGCACAGGAAAGGGTTGGGACACGATGGTGAGCAGGGACGCGAAGCAGGGAAGAAAGAGAGATTAAGAGGCTAGGTCACGGAGATGGAGCGCAGCGATGGGCGACGGCGGCAATGGCAATGGCGCAACGTGAAGGGGGAGTGGCAACGGGGAGGGTCAGTCTTAAGTCCGAAGGCATTCTGATCGTTTTCTTTGTTGCAGTACTATAAGGAATGACTGCATGTCGTAGTCAGACTCGGTGGATGCTTGACCGTTTGATTGCTGACGGAATGAGTCAACTGCAAGAGTCAGCCTGCGAGTGAGTCTGCGTGTCATGATACGGGATGCGTGCGGCGAGGACGCGCAGCGGATAGGGAGTGAGTCCTTACTTGCAGCTAACGGGACAGGGTAGGGTAATGGCACAGTTTCGATGAATGGTGTATGGTGTGCGGCAGCGAAGACAATGCTACGATGGGGCCAGCAAGAGAAACGTCCGCGTATGTTTGTTGGTCAGTAGCCACAAAGAGTCTCAAATATGAGGCGACAGGTTTCCCTCTTCGCTGCTTCGCCCAGCCCTCCACGTCTCAAATAGTGCTCCCGTCCACTAGCGTGCTCGCACTTATCCCTTTCCAAAACCTGGAGCCGGGGAAGGGGAAATGTTGGATTTCTGGTGCGAGAAATGAGGTGAGGCACTCGGGCATCGTGTGCCCTGTGTCCGATGACAATTCGAGCGATCCATTTTGCCTCCGGCTCACTTACGGGAGACTTGCCAGCGTTGCTCACGCTCGCCTTGGGGCTGAAGTAGTTGATTTGGTCATTAGCTGGAAGGGCCACGAGCCTACGGCAACCCCTTTCAAGCTTGATGTCCCAAAGCTCGTTCAATGCCATGCCCGATCGATTTGAGAACGAAGTGTATGACATATGCGAGTCGCCACTCATTGGTCGACGTAGTGCTTCATAGTGCATAAATAGTAAAGGGACGGGCTGAGGTAATGTCTACGAGCTTATGATCTCGAAGGCAGAGGAAAGATGGGGCGAGGGGAGACGGCAAAGCCTGATAGCGGAAGCCAGATAAACGCACGCGAAGTTCAGAGGGCTCGTCCAAGTGCGACGCGACGGCCCCCTGTCGCACCGCGCCGCGCCGCGCCATGCCATGCAATCAATCAAAGGATGATGCTTCGCATGGGGTCGCTTTGTCACGAACCGTTCTGGGTCCTCCCGTGCCACGGCGCCTCTTTTCCCTATCCTTGAACATGGCGGAGCAACCTTCGTTTTGAGTGATGAGAATCAACACAACATAACCATGGCCTGTGTCGTCTCGTCTCTCGGCTTCCTAAGCCAGCAGCCGTGCCACGGTTGTAGGGACCTTGGCTGCCATTGTGATGAAGAGTCGGGACCGGGGAATGGAACGAACGGATCCCACACAAGACGGGGCACTCAGAGCTGAAGAAGCATGCGGCGGCGGTGACAGCACACTCCTTCGAAAACAAAGACGTCCCAGACATCCCATCCCATGTCAACCTTTCCATCGTTTTAATTTGCCCATCTCACATGCTCCCGGCGCGTCGACGCGTTTGATGGGTGATGGGAAAAGAGATACCGATGCGGTGGGCGGTGGCGGTGCTCGGTTCCCGTACCGGTTAAGATGGCGTCGATTCATCAGGGATTAGTCAAAATGAATGTATGACATTACCGAAGGAAATGAAACCCATATCAAAGTAGGTTTACTGAAAGCTGTGTCGTATCCATGTCCAGATAGGCTCGGTTTTCTTGTTAGTAACAGCAGGCAGTCAGTCAACTCGCAATAACTGCTACAGAATTCATTCCGTCGGACTCAGCGACGCTGGAGGCACCGTCGCCCCCCGGGGGGGGGGGGGGGAGGGG
>JAIMZG010002511.1:0-16722 GCA_020466075.1 Colletotrichum coccodes
AAAAAAAAAAAAAAAAAAAAAGCACCCGGGGTTCCTGGCGGCGCATCGGAAGCAATCCATAAAGTAGCCTTCCTGAGCTCCGGCCAATCATCCATTAGTATATCCCTGTCCGGCATGGCCAGCTGCGCGCGCGTCATAAGGCTGAGCTGTCACTGTCCCCTCTTCGAACTCCTATCGACCGAAGTTACCTAGCCACTTGGAAATCTGACTTGAACAGCCCGTCGATGCTACGCTCAAAAGCTTGTGCTTTTTACGATACAAGTCTCCTCGCGAAGCCCGGTGATATTGAGTATCGTATCGCGACGCCAAGTAGTTAGATACCCAGATGGTACAACCCAGAGGCGCAGCCGCCCGCCTGCGGCGCACATTCCACTACCCTACGGACGACGACTCTGCAGACTCCCAACCCGATGCGATAGATGAAGAAGGTTGGCCGCCCCTTTTATCGCTCGATCACTTCTTGGGTCACTGCTAATACCTCCGCCCACACAGAACAGGAGATCCTTATCCAACGCCTCGCAGACGAAAACGCCGCCCGAAACGCCCAATTCAACACCATCCTCCTCGCCCTCCCCCTCCTAACAACAATCCCCTACCTCGTCTCCCTCTTCCGCCTTTCCTCCCCGCTGACCTCCCTCCTCTCTCTCACCTCCCTCCTCTCGACCGCCTATCTTCTGCGCACCCAGTCCCCGGGCGTCACCGGCATCGCTATCCTCGACGCCTGGACCCGCCCCAAGACCCCTCGCGCCAGCCCCTCCTCCTCGCTCGCCTCCTCGGCCTCGTCCATCTCGGGCGTGTCGTCGTCGTACCAGCAGATTCGGACCCAGACTCCGATACAAACGAGATCTAGGAGAAGCTCCTTCTCGTTTGCCGCGGAGCACAAGTCCCCACTGGAGACGTACCTGCCTTACCTCAACCTCGGGCTCTGCATGGTGCTCGTGCTGACGGGCTTCGCGAAGAGGTCTGACGATAGACATGCGCTCAGTCACGTGGGGTTGGGAAATCTGCCTGCCATTGTGTATGTGGTGATTCTCATCGCAAAGGTGGTCATGGGCAGTGTGGATCCGGAAAAGGAATTGGCTGCGCTCAAGTACGACTTCAAGGGCGCATGAGTTTACGACTGCGGTTCTTTTATCTGTAATGATATGAAAACCACGGCAACGGAAGGACGTTGCTCTCATGACTTATGCCAGAATGACGATGTATTATCATTGAGCGCAAAAATTGGAAAAGCATTGGTCTGCGGATTGTAATTCAGGGGAGTGCACAAGTCTGTCTACTACTGTCGGCACGTAATCATAACTCTTTACACGTCTATAGTTTCGTTGAATCGCAAAACACCGTGATTTTTAAGAACACCGTCCACTCCCTTTGGCAACCGCGGAAACGGATCTGTCAGGGAGTGTGTCGAAGACGGCTCCAGCGACTTGTCCGTGACAAGCGCGAGGCCGTGTGACTTGATTGCATCCACCAAGGCGGGTACCATATCCTGCGACAGGGTCAGCACATTTCAAAAGCACATATTGGACAGTGAGTACACTTACGAGTAGCCGCGAACAACAAATCAACCCCATAAAGTTATTGCCCTGCGCGATTCTGACCACCTCCTTAATCGAAGCAGACCTGCGGCCGTGGCTCTGGATCACATCGGGCGGCGCCATGACATCCTCCCGTCCGAGGTCGTTGCATAGGAAGACGGGGAAGTTAGGCTGTTTCCAGTTGAGTGCCGTGCACATGCTTGGGTTGTACGAGCTGAAGACAACGGAGCGGACCGACTCGAGGGACTGGGCTCTCTGAGCGCGGGCATGGTCGAACACGATGGTGAGAAGAGAGTCGACAAAGGTGTTGAGGTCTAGGGAAGGGCCGAGACCAATGGCCCGCTCTTCTTCCAGTGACGGGTAGAGAATCTGAATGTTGACATGCATACCGTGCGGGAGCAGAGCCAATGCCTCGTTGAGAGGGATACCTGCTGTGGCCAGAACCCGATGGACGTCCGCAATAGCGTCCAGAGGCCTCGACCGCAACGAAGACAGCTCGGCGCGGCTCGGGCTCTTTGACGTGATGGTGTTGAACTGCTCCATCGTTAACCTCGAAATCGGCAAGTCGATGCCTCCACACGGTATCGTCCACCTCGGCCACAACACGGGCACGCCGTCGCTAGTGTGCTGGACGAAGAGCCGGACAAAGTCTCCAGACAGACTTGACCCTGTTACGAACGTGCTTGGGCTCCTATCAAATTGGCTCGTAGCCTTCCAGTACGTCTCGAAATCCGTGATCTCGAGTGGCTTGCCGTTGAAGGGCTTGATGACCTGGGTGTGAAAGCTGATCTGGCCGATTGCACGTAGCCTGGGGTCGAATAGGGGTAGGCAGCACTTCCCGGAGCTGCTGAGCAGCGCCTTGAACGTATTGGGGAGGGCGACCGTCTTGGCAATAATCTTCGCACCGTACGTTGGGAAGACATCAAAATCCAATGTGAATGACTCCAGGTTATCGATTTGAAAGGAAACAATTCGGGTATCTTCTTGGAAAGGCAACATGATATTCTTCGGGATGAGGTCGGACACCTTGGACGAAATCGTGAGACGAGCAGCAGGGTATTTTCCATCATGGAAGAACACCAGGGGCTGTTCTCCGTTCTCCTCGAAGCTGATCTGGATAACAGTTTTGGTGTCAAGAAAGTTGTGTCCGTATCGGCGCAGCGGTATTATAGGCGGCGGTAACTCGAGTTCGGGGATGGCATCGGGGTCGAGAGCCATTGGATCGGGTCCGCCACTGCTGGTCATCATCGGCCCCAGCCCAGGCTGCAAGATCATCGGGCTTGCTCTGATCCGCACGTTGAAAGGGGTCAGCAGTTGCATGCACTCCAGATGGCCTTCCCACGCCGCGTAGTACATTGCCGGGAGCTCCTTTTCGTCAACGATGTTTGGGTCTGCTCCGACGTCCAACAGGGCTTGGAGGCAGGGGACGTTGCCTTCGCTCGCGGCGTGAACCAGAGGTGTCCATCCGTACAGCTTGTCTATCTGATCGAGATCTGCTCCAAATCTTTTGAGCAAAAGCAGGAGCTCTGGCATTTGTCCGGATCTAGCAACGAGGTGCTGTGGATAGAGCCTTCGGCATCGGGAACGATCTGTGCCCCATGCTGTAGGAGCGTTTCCACGATTGCCAGTGACCCATGCTCGCACGCAAGATTCAACGGTACGTGGTCTGCATCAGATACAGGGTCGATGCGAGCGGACTTTGCCAGTAACCGCTCTACACATTGCAAATGGCCGTGGATTATAGAATGTACCAGTGGCGTAAAGTTGTCGTGGTCGATCAGATCTATCGTTTGGGGGTTTGCTGTACATAGCGTGAGCAATCTGTCCGAATGCCCTGCGAGTTTCTCAACCTTACCGCTCGTAAGGGCATCGAGCATGTCCAAACGACCATGCATACTGGCATAGTGTAACGGAACCCTACCGTACACGTCGGTACGGTCGACGGCCACACCCTTCGCGAGGCCATAATCAAGAACGAATGTGTTTCCGTAGATGGCGGCTTGATGCAGGCAGTTTCGCTCATTGATGTCATCTTCCGACTGAATGTCAACCAATCCGGTGTCGAGGAGGACTTGCAGAGTCTCTCTGGGCGCTTCGTGGATTGCTGCTAGGAAGGTTCTGGTTATCCTCTCCATCAACGAGAGGTCAGAGCCCGAGGACGAGCTGGCGGCGGTCCGCATCCGGATCAGCAGGTCCCTCAGCGCCTCGAGGTTCCCTGAAATGACAGTGTCAAGAAGGAGAGTGTCGGCATCGCCCTCATCGGTCCCGAGCAGATGCTGGCTGCTCACGATGTGGTCACTACGAGGCTCGAAGCTGACATTGTCTCCCTCCGCCCAAGCCCCTAGTTCTTGCAGACTGGTCGTCGCCTGGTCGGAGAGCTCGCTGATGACGGTGGCGTTGAAGAAGGGCTGTACTTCTACTGCTCTCGAGAGGTAGAGTTCCTTGGTTTTCGACTTTGATGTCTTGTCCCACTTTTTGAGGATTTTGGAGAAGGCCGTTCCGTTGATCTCAACAAACTGCTGCAGCTTGTTCAGATCGCTAGCGAACTGCTGGAAGCCTTCCTCGAGGGTCGTGAACTTGGCCGAACGTCTCGAAACCCCATTACGAGACTGCAAGACCTTCTTCTTGTCGAGGAGAGTCTTCAACCGGACCTTGAGCTGGAGAGTGTTTTGGCTTAGTTACGACGAGGCATTGCAACTAGGAACAGACGATTGCATACCTCGGCCTCCTTTTGTAGGTAAAAGGCATTGACTTTTTCGAGCTCTCGTTCCTGTTCGAGAGTCAGTAAGTATGGTGGGAAGTTCATTGCACTGACCCATGGTGGGATACTTACCAACTGGAAAAGAAAGTGGCCTTGTTGGCCTGGAGAGCAGCCTGGGAATCTATAGATATTGCGGAGCGGAGAGGGTCATTTTGTGCGCTGAGCGTGGGAGTAGCCGACAATTTCTTGATCAGCTAGCAGCGGGTGTCAGTGGTAATGCCGCGTATGTTTGGTTACTGTCGTGGGGGCTTGCTCCATCCCCTTGACCGTGAGGGGACGGTGTCGGGTACCGAGGTGACTAAATCCTCGGAGGTATTTTTCTTTTTGTTGTTTGTTCACCGAGCTCGTGCCCAATGTGGAAAGGAAACAAGTAACTAAAGGAGAGGACATGGGGCTGAGAAACAGCTGACAGTGAACATACCTTCTTGAGAGCCTTGTAGTTGACGAAACTCGCGGCATACTCGGGGACTTCAAGCTGACGCTTCTGGATCTGTTTGCCGAACTTCCTGTTGAGCTGTTAGCGAACATTCCACGCGGGCACTTATAAGGGACCGGCACAGTGGCCCAGAAGCCTGACATGGTGGATGGACGCCCGTGAAATCACGGCGTCCAGAGGCGACAGAGCACTTGCCAACAGCAGTGGTATGCGAGCGTTGGTGCTGGCAAGCTGTTCGAGTGGGAGTCTGCAGAAGGACGTAAGAGCGGTATGGCAGCGCAGAGGTCTGCCGGCTCGCGTATGCGTCGGCAGCAGGCAAGCAAAGTGGGCGCCTCGCACAAGGATGCACTGAGTGACGTCGTCTGACAGTAACGGTGCCTTGGGAAGACTGCGATATGATGAACAGAGTCGCGCGTGGGGGCTCCTGGGTGGCGTGAGCTGTTTGGGAAGTGATCAGACTTAAGGAGTCGAGGCCTTCGGTAAGCCCTTTGGGAATGACCCGATGAATGCTACCTGCAGTGAAAACAAGATCAGAGAAGTTGAAAGCCAAGTGTAGGTCTGACTTGAGTGAAGAGTTGAGGCTGTTGATTGAGTCAGGAAACGGTTGTCCCGAGAAGAAACAGAAACATGGGCAGGCCTCGGGAGGTACCCCTCCCGCAACAAGCTGGCCGCTTGGCCAAAATAGCAATGAAGTATACAGGGCTCTGGGCTCGGAGCAAGCGCGGGAAGAGAATAACCCCTGAAGCGGTATCCATACAGAGACTGGTGTGTAGCGAGCGTGATGGATTGTAGGTGGGGGGCAGGCTGAAGCTATCCGGGACATGCCTCGGTGTCAACCAGGATCTGGTAATCGAAGGGGGAGCCGCAGCGCATCCAGCTTCCGTGGCATAGACCTGGTCAGATGTATGGTTGGAATTGGTGCGGTACATAGGTAAGAAGAATCCAGGACAGAGGCGGCGTGGGGGCGGTGGGAACGGTGAATGGACGCGCATACTGGCTTGCAGTGGATGACAATATACCATGTCGGCGTTAGTTGGTTTTGGGCAACGCTGGTCGGTTGGCATATCCGGGATTGTCTCCAAAGAGAATGCAAGGCATTATCTGGTCCAGAACCAGGTTCGGTGATGGGCAGGCTGGGGGTCGAGCAAGGTAAATGAAACAAGATAGTGAAGGCAGAACTTGGTATCGTCCGGAGTCTTCGTTCTGTTCCCTCCCTTGTATGGAAGTCAAGAAGACGAGTGAAGATGTTGATGGAAGTGACAGGTGTTGTGCATGAGGAGGAACGAAGGTGGGAGCCCAAGCAGAAACCGGAGCGCAACGTGAAGTAAAGCTTGAGAGAAACCAGCAGCCACGATAATTGCAACCATTCTGAGTAGGTCACAAGGGGCGCTAGAGGAACGGCCATGCTTACCGTACAGAAAGACACTTTCAAGCAATGGTCAGCCTTGCTCGAGTTCTCTGGGTTGGCCGGTCGGCTCCAAGTTGATGCCAATGAGAAGGCGTGTATCGTTGCCTGGTATGCGTATGAAAGACCGGGAGTCAACTCGATTAAATCAAACCGAGATCGGGCCGGGTAAAGAAGGAGGATTGTCTACCTCGTGTCGAGGTTCGTAGCACAGCGGCCGCGGGAGCAACTGCGATGTTCCGGATCTGAGGTTCGGGTCGGGTGTGAGTAAGAGTAGGATGAGATGGGACTCGAACTGAGACTGAGTGACAACCTGCAAGCTTGGACGGGCCTGCGGGCAGTCAAACACTGAATGGAAGTCGTGAAATGCAAATGGGCGGCGGCCGGGGGCCTTGGCCAACCACTGTATCGGTCAGTCCAATGGGAGGGGTCCATGCCGGCCATCGACAGGCCAATTACGGGTCCGCCTGCCGGCCCTTGGCCTCTAGTCTCTTGCCCATACCGATCAGCCCCTCCCCTGCCAACTGCCCGTCGAGCTGTGCTGGTGCGGGGTACCATTTTCCTGTCACCCTTACACCGAGGACGACGTTGCACCTGCAAGAACGACGAGAACCGCCAGTCAAAAGGCGGGTGAGACTGAACGGATGCAGTGCGGCCCTGTCTACGCTGTGGCCAGTGCCATGCCGTACCGCCATATGCGGAAAGTCTCCAAGCGGGTGACGCCAACAGACAAACCTCGCCTCCCATTCTGGCGATTGTATGCTCTACACAACCATCCCGCATCTCTACCTTTGGTACGTCCGGGTCAACATCACAGCGAGACTATCCGGATGCCTCCCCCTACTTGGGCATGTTCTTGCGACATCCTAGAGACGACAGACAGAATCGGGCCACTTGGCCCGTCCAATATACCCGCGTTCCCACCATCCCATCGCATGTTTTACGACGCATTACACCTGACAGTGTGTTGTATCAAAGAGGTCGACCACGTGTGTCGCCTGCTGGCCGCTTCTCCGTGGAACCCAATTTGGGTGCCATAATCTCTTCGTCAGGCAAGGTAATGCCTCGAGTCCTGCTTTCTTCAGATAGCCACAGTCGTCGCCAGGAAGACAGGGCATCTCTGCATGTACTTTTGCTCATTACAGCAGCTGCATACCAATTGTATGTACCTCTCGTGACAGCGACAGGGCAAATGTACATTAGCCTCAAGGAACACCCGTGGAACCCCTCCCGCCGGGATCAAATCTGCACTTGATTCGCTTCCCCCCAAAGCCAAGTCTTCAGATCACCGACCAATGGCGACTCGCATACGAACCACGTTTTTTCCTCGACATGCCAAGTACGAGGCTGAACTGAGCAGCGTCCAAAAAGGTGTGCGCATGAGCCGCTAGAAGAAAAACTCGGACCCGATTTTGACCTGCCCATCCTTCGACATTATTCTTCTCAACTCACGTCGCAGTTATTCTCGGGGCCAGACCACGCGAATAGCACTAAAGTCTGGTCAGGCTGGGGGTTGTGCTACTTCTACCTCCTCTATTGTCTCCATCACTCTTGTCTCCTTCGTCTCCGTGGGCCACTTGCTGGTTCCTTTGTTGTCTCTCTCGGCCACTTTGAATACTAGGACGATAGACGGACGGGACGAGAGGAAGGGAGGGATGTTGAGAATAGCAGAATTATAACTCATGTTCGGCTCATCTAGTCAATCGCGTGCAAACCAGACTGTGGGTGTACCAGACAAAATGGCAGAGAATCACGAAGATTTTCCACCTGCTTCCTTGCATTTACTCGAAGAAACGACCAGGTCCAGCGAAGCACCGAACGGCACGACCTGCCACCGAGTTCACCGATATATCCCGCTGAACAACTACGTTACAGACCACCTCTTCCCAGCGGAAACGCCTAGCTTCCAACAGAATGCCTTAGCTAATTCGCAGTCCACCAATCCACTCGAAAACAACCGATGTGGGAAAGGCATCTAACTACCTTGCCAGCTTCCAGGCCTAGACTTGCAGCAACAGCTGGTCCAGCTCCAGTACCATGCATCAATACGGAACAAGCCGGAGAGGTGGGCAGAGCGAGAGAGAGAGAGAGAGAGAAAGAGAATTCCCCATCCGACCACACTCAGTCAAAGCCAGTTTCCAATGCGGGGCAATGTCGACCCATGAGAGGGCATCCAACTCAGACCCCGTCTCGCGCTTTCGCTGCAGAAACCGTTGAGCGAGATGGACGATCCGGAAAAAGCGGGTGACGCATAATTTTCGCCTAGCAGATCAACTAACGGTCTATATCGTTGACACTTGCCAATGAAAGTACTTGTCTGCTCGGAAATAGGAGCCAATCGGCAGAGGGCTCTAACATGGAGCATACAAGCAACGTGCACACCGTAAAGAGCCTCAGTCGAAACCCGCTCGACGGTTGTTATGGGATCCCGCAGGTCAGACTGAATGTGGTCTACAGATGGGACCGAACTGTCCAGCCGAGGTGAGTCGGTGATGAGCATGCCGCCGTGACCCAGCAGCTGTAGGCACTTAGCAACTGGTCGACCCCTCGTTGCAATGGATCGCGCGAAACACTACGCGGCTGTTCGGGAATGAATGGTACGGTTGCATGGCGGGGCAACTTCGGCATGGTACTCAGCATCGTGTGCTCGGGTCAGCTCAGCAATATACCAGGACCAAAGGCTGAGACCCCATTCACATCCGCGACTTGCCGCGTCACGAACCGAAGTCAAGTCCTCTCCGGACAGGTCGTACTGCGGCTGTAGAGGTGCCACCTTACGTCAACGACAGATCGGCTGCCAGGGGTCACGAGCCTCTTGCGTGCACATATCATCATTGCCGTTGTACAACTATTCCGTAACTCCTCGTCCCGACGGCATGACTCTCGCGGCCATCATCACCAGGGTCGCCAACCTGGCGATCCCCCGCTGAGATCCCCGCTTGAGCCGCTTTTCCGGCTTGGTCTGGGCCCTGCTAGGCGACGGCAACGTTGCGGAAAACAATCAATTTGGATGTTCTGACTACGCTCCTATGGAATGAAAGGGGGAATCACGAAATCCCAAGTTTCCCCGTGCCCTTCCGAGGCCCCCTCATGCTGGGCACTTTTTGCTTCGTCGCTGAAGCCTAGGGGTTTTAAATATCTGATATGAAAGTACCGTATGAATGTCGAAGCGACCAATTCCTCCCGGTCACGGCTGAGTCGCTCTCGCTGCTCAGTTTTTCTTGGCGGGGCCACCTGCCGACTCGCCTCCTTTGGACTCGACAAGGCTGTCCGCCATCGCCTCGGCGGCGGCCTTCTTCAGCCTCTCGCTGTCTTCCGAGCTGACGTCCTTGGCGTCCTTGCTGGAAGCGACCTTCTCCTTCGCTTCCCGTTCGTCCTCGCTGTCGCCCAAGCTGAATGGGTCGTTATCGCTGATGGGGTTCGGGTCGACCGTCGACAGGGGCTGCCACTTGCTAGACTTGGCCTTAGATCCGGACACATCTTCAGCGGAGCGCCGGGGCGATGAGCCATACACGTCAATCTCCTCGGCGCCTTCCCTGAACGCGACCTTACGGCCGTCGTGGGGCTTGGGCGACTTCGAGGGCGGAGGGGGCTTGTAGAGGTCCGGGTTGGACAAAGGTCTGTTGTTGTCGCGGAGGGGCGCTGGTCTGTTGTTAGCCATGGCTTATGCCGGTAAAAGGGGGGCTCGCTACGAGCCCGGACTCACTTCCGTCGGCGGTGAACTTCATACCCGCAAAGTCGTCGCTGAGCACCTGGGGGTCGGCATCGTATCTCTCATAGTCTCCACTCCGGCGGCTCGACTCCCCGTGTCGTCGGGCACCGTACTGTCCCTGGGCCTGGTTGGGTCGCTGGGTGTTCTCGTCCTCGTCGGCAAACTCCTCATCGAACCTCTTCTTCATCGTCGTGATCCAGCTGTTGACCTTACCTTGGGTCTCGACGAACCCCTTCCTGAGTTTCTCCTGGATGATAGGCAATTCGTCCTCGAAGAAATTAGGCTCGCGGTCCTCAGCGTTCGGTCGGGGCTCGAGGCCGGTCTGTTGACGTTGTACGCGGCCGCCGGGACTTCGGTTGGAGGTCCTTGCCTCGTAGCTGCCGACGTTGTCAAAGTGCTCCGCCAGCTGTCGCGCGTACAGCTCGTCCGCCTCGAGCTGGGACAGCTGAGCGCCGCCCTGGGGGCGGGGGGCTGCGGAGGAGGCTGCTCCTCGGTCGTCTCGTTCTGGGCCGCATCGGGGTCGGTCATTTCTGGTACGCCCTGTCAGTATAGCGCCTGCACAGGAATGGTCACGCGACATACCCAGGAGGGCATTGAAAGCCGGGTCGATCTTGCCGCTGCTAGCCCTCAAGACTGCCTTGATGACGGAAATGTCGATGCTGGGGAAGGCCTCCTTTAGGATATCCTCAGCCTTCTGCGTCTCGGTGGAGGGCCTGGGGGGCTTCGGCGGGGGCGCTTCGGCCGCGGTTGTAGAGGACGTCATGTTGGAGGTGGTGGTATTGGTGTTCTGTATGGGAGCCTCACCGCCAAGCACACCCGTTTCTTGAACGTCGTCGTCGTCAGATAGATCCAAGGGTCGAACTGTGGTAGGCGACTCAGGCGCGCTCGTCTTGCTCTGCAAAGTCACGAAAGAGATGAAGTGTCAGTCGCAGGGAACATCGCATGAATTCTGGTTGTTTCGGGACGGGATAAGCGCACTGTTTCGTTTGGGGCAGACATGACAACTACAGCCTTTGTTTGTTTTCTTGGCGGTCGAGCCGACGGGGAGCGTATCGCAAAATGGGAACGCCGGGAAAGGAGGAGTCTCTGATCCCTTTTCCCTCAAGGATAGGTAATTTGCTGGCTTCGCGAGATTGTACGTGCAAGGACGTTGGGATTCGCGCGCCCGGACGGAGGGGTTGGAGTGCTGGCGAGATGATATTAAAGTGGGTTGCGACGCTGATGACGCCGCGCCTCCTTGGGGGGATCTCCAGGCGCCAGTTGGTTTAAAGCTAAGCCACAATCCTTGTCGCCACAAGTGTAATCAGATGGAGGTCCCTGCATTGATGAGTGATAACTTACGCTGCCGTCTGGCTGCAGCTGGCAAGGCGCCCTCCAGGTTTGCAACTCTCGAGGCAACATCAATGACAAGTGAGGCCAATGAGGCCAATTTGGAGGCCAATGTGGAGGCCAAACTATCTACAACATAAACAACTGACCATGATGAGATACATAATACAACGAGGTTCTTGCCTGTCCAGGATTCTATCTTTGTAAAAACCAAAAAAAGTCCTGATCTCGGCGTTTGTGCCGGTCAGGAAACAAGGTAATCTCGCCAGCCCAAACATTTATAGACTTTACATTGATATCATATCCCATCAACCAGGAGCTGTATCTTAGCCACAGCAACCATGGCCGACTTTGACCTCAACTCCGCCTTCATCCCGGCCTTACATAAACCGGCGGCTCTTCTCCCCGTCGCAAAGTACCGTGAGGCCCTGCTGTACCTCATCGAGACCAAGCAGGTCACCATTGTCGTGGGCCATACGGGCTCCGGCAAGACAACGCAGATCCCGCAGTTCCTCGAGGCGGCGGGATGGTGCTCAGGAAGCAAGGTAATCGGCATCACACAGCCACGCCGCGTGGCGGCCACGACCGTCGCCCTCCGCGTCGCCGAGGAGGTCGGCTGCGAGATCGGCAAGGAGGTCGGATACGCCATCCGCTTCGAGGACCTCACCTCGGCTCAAACGCGCATCAAGTTCATGACGGACGGCTTGCTTATCAGGGAAGCCCTCGTCGACCCTCTGTTGACGCGTTACTCCGTCATCATGGTCGACGAGGCCCACGAGCGCTCCATAAGCACCGACATCCTCCTGGGGTTGCTCAAGAAAATCCAGAAGAAGAGGCCCGAGCTGCGCATCATTATCAGCAGCGCCACGCTGCAGGCCGAGGAGTTTCTACGGTTTTTCACGACGAACCCTGGGGATGAAGGGAAGAAGTCGGCGGCAGCACCAGAGGGCGGAGACGAAAAGGCCGGTGCCGATAGCGAAATGGGCGCAATCATCAGCTTGGAGGGCAGAACGTTCCCCGTCGACACACTCTACCTAGACTCACCCACAGAGGATTATGTCGAAAAGGCCATTTCAACAGTCTTCGACATTCACGCCCAGGAGTCCGAGGGCGATATCCTCGTGTTCCTCACCGGTCGCGAAGAAATCGACTACGCAATCCAGGCCATCGCCGACCGGCTCATAGACATGAGACAACCGCAAGGCCAACAAACATTACAAGCCCTGCCCCTTTACGCGGGCTTATCAACGGAACAACAAATGTACGTCTTCGACAAGCCCCCCGAGGGTACGAGAAAGGTGGTCTTCGCGACCAACATCGCCGAGGCCTCCATTACCATCGACGGCATCGTCTACGTAATCGACTGCGGCTTCGCGAAGCTGCGGGCTTACAACCCGCGGACGGGCATCGAATCCCTCACCTCGACGGCCATTTCCAAAGCCTCGGCATCCCAACGCGCCGGCCGAGCGGGACGGACGCGGCCGGCAAGTGTTTTCGGCTCTACACTGAGGACGCATACCTCGACTTACCCGACGTCAACGTGCCCGAGATCCAGCGATCCAACCTGGCGCCCTTCATCCTGCAGCTCAAAGCCCTCGGCATCGACAATGTCCTACGCTTCAACTTCCTCAGCCCGCCGCCCTCGGAGCTCATGGCCAAGGCCTTGGAGCTGCTCTATTCGCTGGGCGCCCTTGATGAGTACGCAAAGCTGACGAGGCCGCTGGGCTATCGCATGGCGGAGCTTGCCGTCGAGCCAATGATGGGCAAGACGCTGCTCAGCGCGCCGTCGTTCGGGTGTCTGAGCGAGGTGCTCACCATCGCGGCCATGACGAGTGCGGGCGGGAACAACGTCTGGTTCCACCACGACGGCGAGAGGGGGCAGATGGAGACGTCGCGGCGCAAGTTCGCCGCCGAGGAGGGCGACCACCTGACACTCCTCAACGTCTATCAGGCGTTTGTAACCAAGGGCAGGAAGGAGTCCAAGTTCTGCCGGGAGCATAACCTTAACTTCAAGACCATGACGCGCGCGGTGAGCATACGCGCTCAGCTTAAAAGGTACCTCGAGCGGTTCGGCATCGTCGTGGACGAGTCACTCGGTCCGGGTCCGGCGAAGCAGCGGCAACAGCAGGACAACTCCATAAAGGCGGAACAGATCCGGCGGTGTCTCACGAGCGGCTACTTCGCCCACGCGGCGAGGATGCAGCCGGACGGCACGTTTCGCAATGTCTCGGGCGAGACGACGCTCTATGCTCATCCGAGTTCTCTTATGTTCAACCGCAAGGCTGACTGGGTCATCTTTCACGAGATTATGGAGACAGGCACAAAGATATTCATACGAGACGTCACGAAGATTGAGAAGAACTGGCTGGTGGAGTACGCGCCGGACTTTTATCAGGTTGTGGACAGTTCGGCGCGGGCGCGCGAGGCTGAAGCTGAAACGCGGTGAGAGACCATGGGAAGGGAGAGGGGGCAGCGAGGGGGGCCTTGTCTGGTCTGATGCGAGACAAGACGAGACGAGATTAGCATGCGCGGGGGGTTGATGAGACTGGGCAGTCTTGAGCCTCGAAGGAGCGAGTGTTTCCCTATGTTCTCGCAATGAAAGGCAGGTAGGTCGTGGCAGCAGAGCCTCAGAGGGGGAGGTTATCGCCACTACTGGAGAGGCGTGGCCGAGTCTTGCGGCAGATATAGCGATACCATGACAGGGTCAGATCGTAGCTATCTGCTTCAAGGAGGCGGGCCGAGTGCAACAGGCGATTGAACATTGTCTGGGCTTTCATTCGCGGTGGCGTTGACAGCAGGGCCCATAGTTGACCTGTCACCTGGAGTCCTCCATGGATGTTGAACAAGGGTGATGTAAATAGTACAACTTTATGAAAGATATCCGTTTTTACGAGTGCTGCATTCTCAGGCGACGAACCCGAGATGTGATTGGTGGTGGGTACTAGCGGATCATGACTGGAGCAGACCAAGGCGCCTCGGCCAATGACAAGCTTTGGGGGTCCATCGACATTAGCTTAATTATTCAACTGGGGGCAATGCCAATGGTGATTTAGGTCTTCTGACTGGTTGCCCAAGCAAGCGATGGGATTGAGTTTTCGAGGTCTCGTCAGCGGTTGGCCTGGCCAAAGCCGAATTCCTTTGTCGCCTCCAGACGAGGAGACGGCAACGGTTGAGTGGCTTGATTGTTCCCGCTCTCAGAGGAGGTGATAATGTCTTGGACTTGGCCTGCGGTACGTGAGACAGGCCTGTATGCTTGTTTGTCCGGAAACATTACATGGGGATACAGGAGGAATGCTTCCGCCTGTCTTCGAATGGAGGAACCCGACGTAGACTTTGGAAAGTCAAGGAAATCAAAGATCACCTTTCCCGGCGAGTCGCTCCTCTTTTGCTTGGGTTGGCCTGGCGTCAGCGCCGGCCAGAAGTCCGAATAGGTCCGTTTTCGGACGAGAAAGCCAGGCAAGAACCGACCGTCGACCAGCCGTGGCAGAAACCTGGCTGACAGAACGGACTGCAATGTATCGCAACTACATGCGACTCAGACCCCCTTCAGTTCTCGTTGCTGGCGGGAAAGAAATCAGATGTGCAGCTCAGATCCGGACAACTGCCGTATCTCTGACCACCGGCCCCTTACCCGGTCCTCCGTTGTCGCTGCATGGATCCCCCGTAAAAGGGGAGACCCGCGACACGGCGACAGCATATTGCGAAGCTGGGAGGTCCTGGATCATGAGAAAGGGAGACTTTGTTTCCCTGATTCCCTCTGATTCGAACGGCGCTGTTTATCCAGGATGGTTAGAGTGATCGTCGTTGGAGCTGCTGGGGGTTTCCAACCCCACCCAGGGCCGAAATGACGGCTCGAGATGCCGTGCCGATGTTGTTCTTGCTTCTCATAGTGTGTCTATCTTCGCCGTACTGTACACTGAGTCGGCAGTCGTTGCATGCAAAGGAAGCTTATGCAGAGGTGGAAAAGCCGTGCGCGAGATTTGCGATAAGAAGAGCGGATAGATACATGACGACGCGATTCCCAATACAGCATGCGCAAATTAGGAGGCGCGATGCACCGTCTGTCTGGCTACAGGAGCAGCGAGCCATATCTATACCTCTTGTAGACGTGCCGTTCAATAGACACCCTCATGAATATTCCAGTCCGCCCGAACTGGACAAGCTGCAAGGGTAGCCGGCACGTTAAGGAAGAGAGGCATAAACTGTCTTGGATCGTGGATACGCCAGCGGAGAGCGTGGTGGGGAGCCGACGGGAGCTCAGCCTCCTCGATGAGGTTATCAGGAGAGATTCAAGTTGTCCCCGGGAGTGCCCGCCTGTCGCTCTGTGGCAACCTCATTCCACTGGGCAGAGATATTGTCGTCGTCACCCTCTTGTGTGTGATCCAGGCTGCAGGTTCCAAGGGGAGGGTGCACACCTAGCTCCAGGGTACGGCTCCAATTTCGGTAGTGACCTGGTTGGGTTTGGGCGCGGTTTCGCAGACGAGAGAGTTTGGTCTCGACTTTCGGCAGAGTGACCCAAGGGAGCTCTTCGACAGATTGTCTTGTGCTTGATGTCCATTGCATAACAATCATCGTGGTGCATTCATAGGAAGTAGCAATGAATAGATGCTGGGGGTGTCTGAGACCAGCCTCGATCCAGAAACGGCGGCCGAGGATCTAGAAGCCATTGAAGCCACTAGTTCGACGGGAGCTTAGCGCTGTGCGGTGCGGTGTGGTTTGTGTTTGCGGGCGGGAAGTGGACGAATGAATGGTGGGTGAGGGAAGGGCTCGTCGTTTCTGCGTTTCTTTTCCATACCCCTTCGCTATTGTCGGCCCAAAATTGGGATGATCACAGTGTGAAGCAACGGCGGATAGGTCGTGCGACACCCAGTTCCCAATCAAGAGCTGGGTACTGCGCTGCCGCAACAGTGCGGTGGCGTACGAGCGAAATCTTCTGCACGGTGTCTTCTAGCTCCTGGCTCTGCTGACTGGCATTGCTGACCGTCCAGTCGTCCGATGATCCAATCTGATGAACCATCCCCGCCCGTTGGAGCTTCCTACGGCGAAGGAGGGGCGCGTTCCTGCAGTAAATCCCTGCGCTAGGCGAGGGGGCCCCTGTAGGACCATGCGCTTGTATCAATTTTAGTGCAACGCTCCTAGGATGGCACAGGCGGCGTCAACCAGTCAGCGGGCGTGCGTTCCTGACTTACGGCTACGATGGATGGATCTGGATACTACAGGATGCGAAGCCACTGCTGATGATGGCGGTTGTAGGTGCAGTGACCCGGCAGCTGAGAAGACGAGACTGAGAAGAGTGATTGTCTGGATGAGGCCAACAGGAGCTTTCCCAGGAGGAAGGCAAGAATGAACAAAGGAAAAGACGGGCAGGAGAGGAGAGGTCGAATTGTGCTATGCCTGGACCAGGGAAATAGTCGCGCCAGCCCCGGCTCATTTGAGGAAATTGCTTTTCATTCGTCCGTTTCCACAAATACGGCCCTCCAACCCCGGTCCGTTCACGATGCCATCCCAAACTTGACAGGCACCACCCCCCCCCCCCCCCCC
>JAIMZG010002516.1:0-11631 GCA_020466075.1 Colletotrichum coccodes
GCTTCTTGCGCCGGATTCAGCTCGCCGTCGATAACCACGCCGAGGCCGTTTTGCCCGTTCCTAGCGACGACGGGCGCGCGCTGTGCCTGGTTCCTCTGCGGGTTCTGCCGCCGACCACCTCGGGCGTCCGCGCCCCTGTTCCTGCGTCCGCCACGCCCGCCTCGCGCGGGAGGCCCTCCTCTCCTTGCTGGGTTAGCCGGCGCAGGTGGCGCGGCTGGAGGGATGGGGCCGTGAGCTGCTCCTGCTCCCGCTGCTCCTCCGCGACCGCCCCGAGGAGCTGGGTCGGCTCCTATACGCAGGACGAGCGGTCCCTCTCGCGCAACGCCACCCGCCGGGGGGCGCACTTGTTGGGGAACGTCGTTCGCCTCCGTATCCGAGTCGCTGTCGTCCGGCTCCTCGATCTCGGGGACAAGGTCGACGGCTTCGAGGGGCTCAGGAGCCACGTTCTGCGCCTGTCGCATGCCACCGGCGAATCCATAGTCGACATTGTCGCCGTCTCCGCCTTCAAGCTCCCACAGGCGCATGTAGCACGACGTGAACTTGCCGTTGGGCTGTTCGTTGAAGTGGGCGTAAGGGTTTCTGGGGTCGAGCCAGGCAGAACATAGATAGCAAAAGTGTGAAGCGCAGCGAAAGCAGATCATGTGGTTGCAGCCGTGGGTCTTCTGCGCCGGTACACCGCACGTCGGGCACGGCGTCGTGTGCAGGTTGATGTAGTCAATCGAGGCCTGTTCCTCGGCCGAAAGCTCGCCCGTGTCTCGCTTGGGCATACAGCGGAAGAACTCGCCATGCCATGACTGGTAGCAGCGGCTGCAAAAGGCGAAACCGCAGTCTTCACAGATGGCCAGAAGGTCCCCGCTGCTGAAGGCCTTCTTCTTCTGCTTGCCGTCCACGCCGTTCTGCCCCTCAGAGCCGTCCTCGTCGTCCGTGTCCTCATCTGAATTATGGTCACCGACCTCCAACCCCTCGGGCTTCCTGTGCTTCTTCGACCTCGCAGCGCCTTGGCACCATGACCGGGGGCAATAGATGGTGTCCTTATCGGACTCGAGCTCGTTCTTGTACTTGAGGGTCACGTAACGAGTCACCGTCTCTTGGGACAGGCCTATCTGGAGCAATTCGCTGGGGTTAATGGAGGTCTTGACCTTCCGCTTCTTGCCCTTGCCCGAGCTCTGTCCCGCTTCGACACGCTCCTTGGAACAGTTTGGAGCAAGACAGCGGACGGTCGCCAGGTCTCCCTCCGTGATGGCATTGTTGTAGAATTCCTGTAAGCACTGGGTACAAAAGATGTGCCCGCAATCGAGCATTTTGTGACACATGGAGCCTTTCTTCGGATCTGTGCGACGAGTTAGCTGTCTTGGAACAGTAGTAAGGCAACCAAAAAGGACCTCGTACCTAAACAAACGCCGCAGTCAAAAGTCTCCTTCTCAAAGGCAGCCCGAGCAGCCTCGATGTCGTAGTCCAAGATGGCAATCTTGTGCGAAGGGTCAACCTCCAGAGCACCGTTTCCGTCCACCATGCCGAACACATCGTCCGCAGCTTGCTGAACGTGGTCGATGTATGTAAAAACGACCATGTCGCGGCCCATCTCCTCCCATAACCGCGGACCGTCGTCCTCCAGCTTCTTGGTGACACCCTTCGTAAGCCACGGTGGCGATGTAGCTATGCTAACCCTTGGCGGCTTCTCTGACGGGTAACCCTTGGGTAATTCTATGCGGACCACGACAGCGGGGAGGTGAGAAAGCTCGTGGGAGTCGACGCGGGGTTCGACACCTGGGAGCTGAGCAGCGGCGGTGTCGTCGGCATTAGAGGCGGCCGGGAACGCGACGGTCACGGGCTTCGCGGGGTGGACTGGCAGCTCGATGGTGAAGCAGAAGGGCCTCTTGTCGTCGGGCTCAATTTCGGGGAAAATGGCCTGCAGAGAGCTGAGCTCATCTTGGCGCGGGTCGTCGCTGTCGGCGTCCATGGCTACCGATTGGGGAAGGCGTATCTCATGCTTTCTGGAGCGACTACAATGGCGGCTTCACGCCTCTTGGTGCTTGTCGGAGGATGCAGAGTATGGGAAGGTTTTCGCCCCTATGAATTAGCGACAAACATGGGAATGGATAGGTATTAGAGAAGCAGCGAGGGAACTAGTGGCGAAGTCGCGCGAAAATGGTGATGGTTTTATTCAAGAACAATGGAGACGGCCACGGAGCCCGTGAGAAGTGCGACTGGCTATGATAGGACCATTATTTTTTTCTTCTCTGTTTGGCTGTTCTCAAGCCAAAGGGCAAGGGTTCCAGTGAGCAACTCTGGAACTGCAGCTGCAAGATGACCCTAATCAGAGAACGGCTGGCCGGGTCGGGTCGCGCGGGCTTGATAATGAAAATGATGACTCCTTTGCCGCTGAGAACCGCGGGGCAACAGGGCGGGAGGGAGAAAAAAAAAAGACGGGGCCTCGTTTTGTTTAATCAGCTCCTTCTTCCTCTTGCCGGGGTGACGAAGGAGTGAGGGGCAAAAAGGAAAGGCAAGGGTCCAGACCAAGCCACAAAGCCACAGAAAGCCGCTGAGCTACACTGGCGGGGCGTGGAGCTCCCTATTGGTCTGAACTCGGACTTATGCAACCTGACGTATTATGCAAATACGGAGAAGAAAAAGAAGCTGGCGGTGCAAGTGCGCCAGCGCAGCAGCACTTTGACATTTCTAGAGTGCTGTGCACCACGATCCGCGACGTCTGTTCTAACTTTGCCAGCCCCTGGGAGGAGTCGGAATCCCGTCTGCTAAACCCTCAACCACCCTCCTTTCCCAAGGCAGATGGATTTTGCTCTTGAATCTTCTTCTCTCATAACACCAACTTCCCCAGAGAGAGTCAGCCGTCAAAATTTGAGCCATAACCGGGAATGCAGTCAGAACTGCGCAGTTGAAAGCCATGGATGAAGACACGAGACCTCTAGCCTCACTCTCCCTCACGCACGTCTACTATGTGAGACCAACCCAGCATCCCCTCCCACTTTCTCCCTTACGTGCAGAACACTGACAGCACCTCCAACCCAGGACCCCGATGACCCCCTCTCCTTCCTGTGCGCATGGCTCGCCCTGCTCCCGCAAGCCCTTTGCATCGTCTACGCGACCCTGATCTGGTCTACCCGCGAAGTCGAGATCGCCCTCATGTTCGCCGGCCAACTGGGCTGCGAGGCCATCAACTTCGCCCTGAAGCGTCTCATCAAGGAGGAGCGCCCTCGCCGCATCCACGGCAAGGGCTACGGCATGCCCAGCTCCCACGCCCAGTTCGTCGCCTACTGGTCCATCTATCTCGTCCTGTTCCTGCTGGTCAGGCACCGGCCCTCGTCGGCTCGTCGCCACCACCGGCCGTACTCGCTCGTTGAGCGTGTCATCGTCAGCGCGGCAGCGCTCGGTATCGCCGCGGCGGTGGCTTGGAGCCGGATATACCTCAACTACCACACCGTGAAGCAGGTGTTGGTCGGGTGTCTGGCCGGGGCGGTGTGTGCGGTGGGCTGGTTCTTGGTCACGGCTGCTGCGAGGGACTTTGGCCTCTTGGCTTGGGGTTTGCAGACTCCCATTGCGCGGCTGTTTAGATTCCGGGATCTTGTTGTAGAAGAGGACCCCTGCCAAGCTGGCTGGGACAAGTGGGAGGAGAGACGCGTGGGGGCGGATCAGCAGAAGAGCAAATAAAAAATGGAGAGAGAAAAACAATCAATCTGCCCGCGCACTACGGGACAGTTGTTACCCACCCTGCCCTCTGATAGCCAGGTTACGCTATGCCATCCATGCAAATGTTCATGTCACGATCACACGAAGACGGGGATGGCTCGGCAGTTTGTTGGGGCTCTTTTAATTCATTGGGCTTTCCATATCTTCTGCAGTGTAGCCCTCTCTTGCGGCTTTTACCTCCGCTCTCCCAGGTCCGTCTCGTTACTAATCATACCATCATGTCCATCCATCCATTTGGGAGTCCGAGACTCTTGATTCCCCCGTTTCTGGGTCCCCGAACTCTCTAATGAAAGCTTTACCCAACCACCCAGATCATACACGATGCGTCGTTGCAGACGCGTCGCCAGAGAGATAAAGAAAACAAACAATATGTAGACGCTATGTCGTACAGGTATCTCCGCGAGAAAAAAACGCCATCCAATGAAATAGTAAATATAAGAAGAGAAAGATGAGGTGCGCCGTCAACTCCGGTCTGTAGCCGAATAGTCGGATCAAACACTTTTATCGCCCATCGCAGAGTAGGTTCTATTTTATCGCTTGCGGACATCAGTACATGCCGATGTTGGTACAGTTGGCGCAGAGCCGCCTTAGATCCAGTCGCGCTTATCGTGCTGACCGGAACATTGGCAATTCTGCTTCGTGCACTTGACCGGCGCCTTCTTGCGCTGCGCGGGGTTGTTGAAGCCAACGCCCTGAGGGCTGGTAACTCTGGTCTTTTGGGGGCTCTCGGGTCTGTAGACCGCCGGGCTGAGGGTGAGCTGCTCCGGCTCTTTTTCCATCAGCTGCGACTGTCTGGGCACAGTGACCTTTGGGACGGACGGGAGGGTCTTCATCCGTACATCCTTGGCGGGTCGGATGGGTGATGACACCAAGGTGCCATCCTCTTCAGAGTCGGACGATCCGCTGTCGCTGGCGACATCGACCTGAGCCAAGGGACTGGGCCGCTTGGAAACCTCGCCGTCCCGGTCGTCGGGACAGTTCAGACTGTTGACGCTGGCATTGTTCTGGAAGTAGTGCGAGTTGAGAGGCGGCATGTCGTCGACGTTTGACAGCCGCAGGCCAATCTGCACAGTTGCCGACGAAGCGAGAGAAGAATCTCGACGATGGCGGATGCCCTGAGGATGGATTGATGGAGGGGGTCTGAGGAGCATCATCTCGTCCTCGTCGGGCATCCTTGCACCGGGAGCATACGTCTTGGCCGGAAGCAAGGTGATGGACTTGGTGTTGTTGTTTTGTTGTTCGGACGGGAACAAGGAGTAAGACCTCTTGCGGGCATGGGCCTTGGGAACCTGGTAGGTTGAGACCTGTGCAGGCTCAGGCGTCCTCAGAGGAGAACGAGCCGGCTGCCACACGGCATTCGATCGGAGAGGGTTGGCGTAGGTAGGTGAACCCGAGGGGCTCTCGATGCGTGCCTCTTCCTCCTTCTCGGGCACCAGGCTGTCAGTGCTGCCCATCCGTCGCAGAGATCGTGCCCGGCCGACGGGGTTCATCATGTGGTTTTCGTAGTCATCGTCGCCATTATAGACACGAATTCCGGCTTTGAGCTTATTACGCTCGGACTCCCACTTTTCACTTTGGCGGGGGCCGATAGTAGACAATGTGTTTGATCGCAAGAATAGGTGCAAGCCGCCGGTCATTAGGCCAGACACGTTGGCAACTACGGAGGCAATCATGGAAAGCGTGAGGGCCTGTCCAGTGGCTCCCCGCTGTTCGGTAAAAGAGAGGTTGAAGAAGAAGGGAATGAGGAGGGACTGGGCTTTGGTCAGCTAACGAATGCGGGAGGGGGTTATAGTTCTACCTACGGTCGAGATGAAGGCGACTGCAAGAAAGTACACCATCCTGGAAGCAGCGACACGCTCGCTGTTCTCAATTTTGGCATTGTTGTGGAGGCGGAAGAAGATGACGAGAGTCGAGGCGAGCAGTGCCACCGAGATAAAGGTAAGGAGGACGAAGCATCCCTCTTTCCAGCGCTGGACGAACCAGAAGAGCGAGGCGAAGCAGAAGTTGGGAGGGCGGACAAAAAGAGTAACGAGATAGGTAATGAGAAGGAAAGTGCCGACAATAGCTAGGCAGATGGTGACGTTCCACTTGCTGCGAGGCGGCAATGGGTTCTTTCGCAGAGATCGGATGGCCACCTCCAGGGCGAATACTAGTTGGATATAAGGAACAATGAAGACCGCTGTGAGGGTGCATTAGTGAGCGTTCGAGCTGTGAGGTCCAAGATTACGAACCAGGCAGCATCATTTGGGAGGTGATGGTGCAACCCAAGGTCAAAAGATGGTCGAGTCCAGTCGACTGTGCCACGGCGAACACGATGCCCTGGACGACAATTCCAACGGACAGAATCAAAGGGAAAGACTCTGCAGGCCCAACAAAAGTGAAGCCATGCGTTCTGGAAAAGTTAGCCAACATTGCTCTCCGGCATCAGTGACAGTTGCCATACCTGAACCCGAATTTCTGGTTGTTCCTCTTGGCCGTTGCGTAACCGTCCCAAAAGATACCAATTGCTGTCGCGAAAGCGGCGAGGACGTTGAAAACGGCGAGGATAATGGTGGAGGTTCGGATGGATTTCGCGGCCTGGAAACGGAATTGGTTGATGATGGCCGACGTCGAGCTGTTCGTGGCCTTGAAGGGGCCTCGTAGTGAATCCGCCGCGCCATTACCATCGCCAGTCGTTACGCCGTCGGCATCGGCCCGCGTCCACAGATCACCATATCCCCAGCTATCCATCTCGTCGATTATTCACCTGGCACTGGTCGAAGAGATGAGAGCGCAGGCGTCGAGCCGCAGCGGTGCCAGATATTAATTCGCCTTCCGAACCATCTAATCCATAAACCAGTCGAAGATGTCCCTGTCGAAGGGAGAGTATATGAAAAGTACGGGTATGAGGATGAGGAGGGAAGAGGGAGGGCGAAGATCGTGCGGATGGGATGGAGAAGTAAAAAAGAGTACGTGAAAAGACAGGATGGATTGTAAAGGACTACCGCTCTTGGACGAAGAGGGCGGACCAGACGAAACAGGCACTAGGCAAAGTCAGGACCTGCGAATAGAAACAAGGAGCGATAGGACCAGCCACTCAAAAGAAAGGAAAGGGACCGGCCTAGAGAGGGAAAGACCACTTTCAGAATTTCCAACGGGCAGAAGAGAGGAGAGGGAAGGCCGCATGAAGAGGTCAAAAGGCGATCACAGAAGTCAGAGAGGCCCGCCTCAGTAGGGGGCTAGCAAGGGAGAGGCTCGGGAAGGGCCCCCGCGCGGGCCAGATGAGGTCCGGAGAGTTAGCCAAACCGCCAAATGGGGCCCAAGTCCAACCTTGGGCCAGGATAGCACGGCTGATGGATGGTCCAGCCAAGGGCCAGAGAAGGCCCTAGGCAAGGGTGGGCAAGACCGGCCATCCAGACGACGAAGAGGGCCACAAGCCCAGAGCGGACGAATGAGACGCAGCCCGTACCTCAGCCCCGGCCTGCGACTGGACGATGAGCAGTGGGGGGCTCAGATGGGGCGAACGTCTCTTGACGTGCATGTTGCTGGTTAGAAGATGGCCTCGAGGGGTCACAATACGGCATTGCAGCTGGTCTTGGTCCTCGTCGAGGGGGACTCGGGACATGGAAGGCAGGGCTGGGCGCGGGATGCCAGCCACGCCCGTCACAACCCCGCCAACTTTGGCCGGGCGGATACCTGGCCCCGTCTGCCTCTCAGACCGACCCCTTGCCATTAAGTAATCTACCAGGCAAACCATCCAGCAAGGTGAGAGCCAGCTGCTCGACGACACGGGAACCAAGGGGGAGGTCGAGGAGGCAGAAAACTGGGCTTCGCGCAGTCTTCTGTCGCAATGATCCGACAAAAGGTGAGCGAGTGTGCTGGGGGGGGCGACGCAGAAGCTGGCTGGTCGAGTGTGCGCGGGTGAGCGATAGGCTTGAGGCTTGAGGCTTGAGGCGAGGCATTGAGTGGCGATGAGGTGAAGCAGTGATGGAACACGTCTTGGTTTCGTCGTGTCGCCCAAAATGCCCGAGCCCCTGGCTGCGAGGTCGACGACGACAAGGTTTGACGTTGGACCAGAGCCCCAAATCTGGGGGGCACTAGGAGAAAACCTTCAGATACCATCCCCAACTAGGCCTAGTGCAGTTTTGCCGAGTCCGTGGCTCAAACCGGGGCAGGGATTACGGAAGGGGCGGCTGCTGGCGATGCCGAAACCTTTTTGTTCCTACTCCTCCACGTCCTCCGACTCCTGCATCCCCTCCCGCCGAGTCGCCCTATCGTCGACGGTTTGGCGTCCCCATCTCTTCTGATATCAGCCAGCTTGGCGTGCCTGAAGTCTCTGGAGAAACAGTGGGTGTGCTGCTGTCTACCGGCTGACGGATTTGCTGGGAATCGCCTCATCTCATTGGCACAGGAACTTTGGCTGACTTCCATCAGGTGCTTCCAGATGTCGCAAGAGAAGTCGGGGAAGTACCCGACTGATCCCCAAGTTTATGAGAGAGGTGCAGACTAGCAGAATGGTGGGTATCGAGTCAGCGCCGCATTCTGCGAAATATGGCGCTGTCTGAGTCGTTTCGGTCGTATCATCGGGTACGCGGAGAGGGCGAGGACGCCTGGCTAGTTAGATGGCCGCCACCACAGAAAGGGGGGCGATTTCCCACTCTCCTCTCCAAGCTTCTTGTCGACTTGGTCCCCCAGACCTATTCACGGGATGTTTCTGCCAGTCGGAGGGCCTGTGCTGTTGCAGCTATCTTGGCCTTGCACGTGTCTCTCCCCTGCCACTGGGGGGGGGGCCTGCGTGTTGCCAGGGCATCCGTTGCAAAACTTTTTCCTATCTCAAATCTCTCGAGTGATGCCATCATTGGTCTGGCCGCCGGCCAAGTCATGATGGGCGAATCGAACTCCGTCGACGCTTGATCAAGTTCGTCTGTTTCCACAGATTCTCGAGTGATGAGGCAGATACTGTGTCATCTGACCTGAGATGGCCTACGCAGGGGCTCGGACGAGAATCGCCGGCAAGGATCGTGATTCTTTGCAGCCTTGCTCAGCTGCGAACAGACTCCTTCTGCTCTCCACATTTACATCACGCTATCCCGTCCACGGCTAGGGCCATGCTGCTTTGACAGCCACCAAGCCCAGATCTGCTTGTACGCCTGGTCAGTCAGAACTCCTAGCCCCGTATGAAATGTGACGGTTTGCGACTTGTGGCATGTCAAATTTGGCGAGGCATGTAGTGTAGTGAGAAGCACCCTTGTGCGAACTGTTGAGAGGGAACACACGAACATCAGCGCTTGAGGGCGGGGAAGGGCGATCTCATCGCTCTCGCCACGAGGCGCGCTTATAGACGATGACAAGTTCGTCACAACGCCGACGATCATCACTTTTGCTCATTTTGCCCGGACTGTATTCCTCGTCGTCAAATGGCACGATCTGCACACACACACACACACCAAAAAAAAAAAGCCCCACCAACGCGGTGACCGTCGTTGAGTCCAGCCCGACGGATACAAGTAGACAAGCTCAGAGACTAGTCAGTCTTGCGACATTATTCCTCCGAAGACAAAGACGGCACCAATCTGCATCTGGTGCCACAGGCAGTCAAACACTTTAATCTATTTACAACATGTCAACCCTACGGATATTGAGGTCGTTGCTAGTCCGGGGCGCTAGTCACAACCTTGAAGCGTATCTTGGCTGCGTCGCCCCACCGGCAAATTTGGACTCGCGGTTACCAAGTGACCGGTGGAAGATGGTTGTCCCGAGATGAGGGACTGCGCGGATTCATCATCGTCACTGCGAAGCGACCTGCGCCCTCTCCCACATGATTGGGCCCGCCGTCGTCCCGTAAGTCCGGGGAGATCCACGTTCACTGTTGATTCGGTCGTCGCTGTCGATCAAACAAATGTTCAGACTGACGTACCGCACATCCAGGGGCACACAGCCATCGCGAGAACGTCGCTCTGCGGTCGCTGTCTTACGATGCCCGGTTATAGCGGGCAGAATCGGGTCTGGCCGAACTCGCTTGCCACTTCCAGAAGCTAGACTGCTCGATCCGATGGTCCTCGACGTTGGGTGCCCGTCTGTCCCGGGCCGCACTCGGTGGTCGATGGTAGACGGCCATTAATTCCACGCTGCAGGATCACAGCGGCCGGCTTGGTAGCCCTCGACTGACGTCATGAGAAGTCTGGGGAGACCTTTGCAGGTTGTCAATGAGGATCGTTAACGCAATCTTCTTGGCAGAGTTGCCACCTCCGCATCTCTCAGTGTTGTTCCCGGTATGAGAACCGGAGAAGCTGTCATCCAAAAGTCATGACTCTCGTCATTTTTTTGCCGCCTTTCCTTTGGATTTTCTCCTAATCTCCGCGACTTGAGGGTCATCCAATGTCTTCTGACGGCAGTTGTTTATAGACTCGTCTGAAGTGAGTGCGAAAACGGTTGCAACGGGCTATTCTGGCTGCGGGTGTTTCATCCCAGCCACTGTGAATGCCACTCCAGCAGCCATTCAGCTGCCGGAAAGTGTGAGCATGGTTTGTTTGCTCAGAGCGGTTCACGGCATGGTGGCTACTAATCGACTAAACGACTCGGGTTCGAAATCCTCGTCATCACCTTCGCGATTTGAGTTCTCGTTGGAACCGCGAGGTGGAAAAACCACCAATCCATATTGGACGACGAATGAGTCGAGGATGTTCTCCGCCTGGCCGCGTACGGCGTCTGGTCCCGGCACTGAACAACAAGCGTTGGACCTATAGAGCTGCCTCATCATGCGATAAGGCGCCGAGTCAATCATCCCGACATACCTCGCCTCGTCAAATGCTGGGCATGCAGAACAGAAGTTTAGATGGCATCTTTCCTGTCCAGCAAAGTTGCCCGTTCTGGAGGGCCGCAGGGTCGCTCTAATAGACTGTGCTCTCTCCGGCGGATCCTTTCATCGCTGGGTGATGGCCCATCTCGGCAGGGTCCTCCGTCAAACTGCTTGGCTATCCCGTCTCTTTCTGGTTCAGATGATGGAGCATATAGAGTGCTGTCAGACGGGTACGCGAATACGAAGAGGATGGCGACTGACTCACGATGTGCCGTGGGCGGTTTACTTACTCAAGCCAACATGGCTGGGAGAGCTCGGTTGGGGCGTGTTAAGCCAGGCTGGAGCATGAGCCGCTTGGTGGAAGGCTCACGCCCGGGGATGACGGTGCGGCAGTGAGTTGCTCCCGTCGGTTACCCCGTTCTCGTTATCAGACCGGCGCCACATCCTCGCAGCGGACTTCACACGGTCAAGATCTGCCGGGCCCTATAGTCTAGTTGGCTGCCGGTCTTTCAGGACGTTCATAGGTAAGGATTTGCGCCAAATAGTCTTGGGCAGCTGAGTCGGGGCAATCGAAATGCCGGTAAGAGTATGAGGCCACAGGCTGCGACGTTCCCGAAAATACCACGGCTAATACTATGTCTCGCTGAGGAAACCCGTCCGATTCGCGCCGATACATCACGGCATAGCTGACATAGGCTTTGATGAATTGTATAGCCTATACATCGTCCAGTAAACAAGAATCTTTAAACATTCCGCCACAGACATGAGGCGGAACCCCGCATTATATCTCGGACAATGCTGCAATTGGTTAACAAGCTGTCACCCTGCGCTGTTTCGCCCCCAGCTGGTGTCCCCAAGCCTGTCCGCTCTGTCTATATCTTTTACAAATGTACGAGTCGAGGCACTAGTGATGACGATGACACCTTTTATGGTCGTCGCAAATTGATTGCCATGGACATTGGCGGCCCGACAGCCAACTCTGTGCGCCCTCGCTGAGAGATCTGAACCGAGATGTGGTGTTTCTCGGTTCACTCAAGCTTTTCCAAGCCACTCAAATCCGCATATGAGTTGTCGCTGTTGCTCAACCGGCGCTGGTATCAATATGTGTGACAAAAATGTGGGTGGGCAAAAGACATACAACACCA
>JAIMZG010002521.1:0-18090 GCA_020466075.1 Colletotrichum coccodes
CCTGCCAAGGCGCCTGCCAAGGCACCTGCAAAGGCACCAGCTGGTGGTCTCGAGGGTCTGCTCGGTCTTCTTGTCGGCGGTGGTGGTGCTGGCGGTGGATTGGGTGGCCTCCTCGCAGGTCTCACGGGAGGTGCAGCTGGTGGTGCCGCAGGCGGTGCCAAAGGTGGCGGAGGAGGTGGTGGAGGGATTGCCAATATTCTGGAAGGTCTCGGTGGTCTCGGTGGCCTCGGTGGCCTCGGTGGTGCGGCCGGAGGAAAGGCCGGAGGGAAGGCCGGAGGGAAGGCTGGAGGGAAGGCTGGCGCCGCAAAGAGGGCAAGTGTGGTCGATTTCCCAGAAGACGCAGCAGAGGACAACGAATAAATTACAGACCAGGATACTCCTTGCAGCTTGTTTAGCCTGTAGCAAATCATCATTGTGGCTTTCTTTATATCCTTGTGGATGGCACTCGATACTCTCCTTCGTGATGTGATGTCTAGCGTGAACTTTTTTCTGACTTTTGACGGTTAGACTGCCCATGGGGCAAGTTTAGATTCGCCATGGGCAGATAATCTTGGCGTAACGAGGGGAGACGAGACATTTTCGGCGGTCGATCACACGAGAAGCCCGATAAGGTCGGCCTCATAGTTCAGTTTCGTGCATCTCCCGCCTGGGCGCCGTCGACGATGAAGCTGGGATCCCGGGTGGCGGACCCGCTCGCTCATGAGGCTCTCGTCGTCGGTTGCACCATCTCTGTCGATCATGTGGCCGTACAAGCGTTATGCGCGGAGGAGCAGGTCTCGTTTCTGACATCTCCCTTGTGATGCCGCGGCCCCGAGCTCTGCCCAACTACCTGCCCTCGATAGCCACTCCTTGGTGACAGTCCAGCATGAGAAGAAGTTTCCATGTCATAATGATGGGAGTACTTGTGCCGTTCCGCTCCCCCGATTGGCACTATCGTGACAGAACTTTCCCCGCGCGTGAACAAACTCTCCTGTCAAGCATTCGAGGAGACTCCACTACGCCTTACCACCGCGGTATTGTCTCCATCGCCGCCTGTGGGCCCAGCATGCCGAGATAAGCGGCCGACCGTGTGCCACTACCGCTTGTCAAGCGCCAAAGCTGTTGGTGTGTCGCTCACATGTGGCCCCGTGTCTCGGAAGATTAACGGCCCTCCCGCGATCCATGACAGCCCAGCGTTACATGGAGGTTCGTTGGAGAGGATATTGACAGGGCCAGGAGAAGCCCGGGGGCCCCGGTCGTCGGGGCGTGACTGTGCACTCGGAGCCCACTGATCTGTTGCGCCAATCGCATCTCGACCCGATGGCCTTGTCAGTAGACCCGGGCTGTTTGCCAAACGCATTGAGACCCACGCGCGGTCGTGATGACATATGGTCGTGTTGGAAACCCCTCGATAGTGCCCGTTTGATACTCATGATCAGCATCATGGAATACGGCAACCTCGTTGAGGCTTAGCCGTTTCGTAGATCCAACCCCGCAGTGAGGAAGAGTCATCCACCTGTAGGCGAGGCGAATTTGAAATGCCCCAAAATAGCACTGGCACAAAAGTGCTCGAACCGAGGGCCTCGGAGATCTTGACCCTTCCGTTGTTGGTGGTTGTTGAAGCCATCACGGAAGGCTTGCACAACCGAATCTGGAATAGTCATTCCAGTCCTCGTCGATACTAACATGGGCTGAGATGATGACAATCTTTCATCATCACTGATCCGGTGATTCGAAGGATGTGGCAACGTCGGTCACTTGTATGTTTGACGTGGCAAGATAGGTGGAGAACCCCAGTCCATGTATCTTGGTTCAGACTTCTTACCAATCTGTGTCTACCGTCATGCAGAATGACAACTTTACTAAGACTCCCTCAAGAGTCGGCAAGCTGCTCGTTGGAGATAAAATGGGAACCCCCTGCGCATCGAAAGCCCTGAGCCTGCTTGATCCACTTATATCCCACCGGACATCTTCCAACCATCGCGGCCTTCTTCCGCTGTTCCTCTTCCTTCTTGCGTCGCTCTTCCTCTTCCATCAACTCCTTGAGGATGGCGTCCCGTGCGGCAGCACCAGCCGCCGTCCGCTTCTTTTCGAGCATCGTTCGGTATTTGGCATCTTTCGCTTCCTGGGCTTCCTTGTCCTTCTCCAACTGCTCCCAGGTTTCATCGCTGACACCAGCATCCCGGACGGCCTTCCGCTTTCCGTCGACCTCTTCTACTGGACTCTCGGGGGGCGTGCAGATTCTTCCCTCTGTCTCTTTGGCTGTCTGATGCTGTGTTTGGATATTGTGTGGAGCTTGGGGTGGTGGTAGTGGCGGCGGTGCCATCCCCAGATCCCGTAGCTCGGCCATTTGGCGTCTAGTTCCCGCTTGCTTGCCGCGAGTCTCGCGCTCGTCAAGCATTTTATCGAGCTCCGTCTCGACGAGGGTCTCTGTTACCGTGATGCAGGTGCCTTCTCGGTACTTGAGAGCTTCATTGAAGATGGACTTGGCTAGGGTATTCACATCACGAGCGCTCGCCCAGCTGGGTTGTACGGAGAGCGCACGGAAAGTGCAGACGATGTCGTCCTTGAAGTCCGCAGTTGCTTTATGAAGACAGTCCAGCAGAAGCCGGTTGGACCCTTTCTTGCCTTCAATATTGTGCTTTCGTTTCAGAAGGAGCTCCAGGAGGAGGTTGTAGCAGTCCTCTGGGCTGAGGCTGTGGAAGTCAATGACTTCGGGGAAACGGCTGGACATGCCGGGGTTGACCGAAAGCAGCCGGTTTATATCGTCGTCGTACCCTGCTAGGATGATTACAAGACGGCCCTTGTACCTGTCTTTGGTCACAGAGTCGACGAGCTCGTCAACCGCCTCCTTTGCAAAGTTTCCTTCGGCCAGGCGGTACGCCTCGTCGATGAACAGTACCCGGCCGAGAGCCTTGTCGAGAAGCTGCCGGACCTTGGGGCCAGTCTGACCCACGTACTGCCCGATGAGATCGGAGGCGGAACATTCCAGGACCTTGGCGTTGGCCAAGAACCCCATGTTGTAAAAGACCTTGCCCATCTTCCCCGCGGTCGAGGTCTTCCCCGTTCCTGGGGGGCCTCGAAAGAGGAAATTGAGAGGGATGTTATCTTTGGGATCCATGCCGAGCGCCTTCATGGACCGTACGCTCTCCTGGAATCCTTCCAGCGTGGCGATGATCTTCTCGCAGCCAACAGTTCCCTCAAATAGCTTGGCAACATTGACGTCAGCGCGTTCTGCCCGATCAAAATCCTCGTCAAAGTCGCGAGCATCAAGCGTAGAGAGCTGCTCGGTCTGCTTGGACGACAGGCGCCGCTGGTGACGGGCCATTGCGTCGTCGAGCAGTATGTCCACCTCGCCAGCGTTGCCAAAGTTTGGGCGGTTGCGGGCTCGCTCCAGCATATCCGCGGCAACCTGTTTGGCCTGGTCGGTTGCCGAAAAGCCTTGCTTCTTGAGCTTGAGGTCGAGGATCAGCCTCAAGTCGGGACGGCTAAAGTCTTCAAACATAAATGCAGAAGACAGAGGGAATCGCCGGCTGAGGCCCGGGTTGACGTTTTGGAACATGTCCTCCATCTGGTCCTTGTAGCCAAGAAGCAGCACGCAGCGGTCTTCGCCCGGGACGCTCTGGATCTCGGCGACAATCGCATCGACGACTGCGGTCTTATAAGGGTCTGAGACGCCCCCATTCGAGCCGCCGCCCCCATATAGGCCGTACGCCTCATCGATGACGAGGACCTTTCCTACAGTCGACGCGAGTATACCTTTGGTCTGTGCCTCGGAACCGCCCAAAACTGCGCCCACGAAGTCAGATGGGTTCTTGACGACAACTGTTCAGCATTAGCATCGGATACGCCTCATCTGTTACACAGCACTCGCCTTCTCCGTTTGACAGTAGTCCGAGGTGGACCAGTATCTGGCCGTACAACTTGGCGACCGTCGTCTTCCCGGTTCCCGGTGACCCGAGAAAGACCTTGTTCAAAGAGTACTGGATGACGGGCTCCTCAGCGAGCTCTCGAGAGTAGTTGGTCTGAATGCTGTCGACCAGTGCTCTGACGGATTCCTTGACCGATGAAAGACCGACAAGGCTTTGCAGCTCGATCCAAGACTTGCAACTACTGAGAGCGCTCGAGGGTTCCGGTCCTACCAGATCCTCTTTCGTGAACAGGAGGTCGTCTGGACTTGCCCCCGCGAGGCGTTCCTTTCGGATTCTGTTTGCCTGCCGGCTAGAAACATTGGCGAGGAGGTTCTCGACCGCTCTCGCATTACCGAAGCCTTCTTTACCGCGTCCGCGACCGAGTCTGCGGCAGACGACCCGGAGGTGAAGATCATCTTCCCACTTCATGCGGCCTCCGTACCTCTTCTTCATCTGCGCCTGAAGGATTCGCAGAAGCTCGTCGTCTTCGTAGTCGCCAAACTTCATCTCGATGGGAAAGCGACTGGGGAAACCGGGGTTGTGAGCGAAAAAGGACTCCATCTGCTTGCTGTAACCAGCCAGGATGAACACGACTTTACCAGTGAGGTTTTCCACCTCGGCAAGGAGAAAGTCAAGTACTGCACGGCCGCCAGGCTATTGCCAGACGAAAGCTGGTACGCCTCGTCAATGAAGATGACTCCACCGCCATTTTCTAGCAAGCTGTCTAGCATCTGCTGGCAGGCAGAGACTCCCATCGACGCAAGTTTCGACCCAGTAGTCTCCGTGAAGCAGCTGCCAGCTATGACACCAACCGATGTTAGAAACTTGCTGTATATTCGCGCGACAGTTGTTTTGCCTGTATTTCATCAGATCAGTTGCCCATCGTGACTATAATAGAGCGTGAACCATACCGGTGCCCGGATTCCCCAAGAGAGTACATCCAAACCTTTCTGTTGATAGTGAAATGCCTTGCCGTACCGCGGTATCAACTTTGGATTTGATGGACAGGAACTCCTCCTTGACACTCTCGAGACCAATCATGTCCATCAGAGTATCCAAAGCCTTGCTTGTTGCCCCACCTTGCTTCATACTAGTCCATTCCGCTCGGGAACTATCAGAGGCGGGAGGTACATATGACTCTGGCTGGCCACCTCGGACGGAATCACTTGAAGCCGTTGGTGGGACTTTGGCCGCGGCTCGCATCGTCTCCGCTCGATATCTTGTCTCTCGGAGAGCCTCAAGCTCTTCACGAGTCTGCTTCAGTGTCTCCTCGTGGTCGTCTTGCTCTTGGGTGTACTTGAGCATGCGCCGTTCAAGATCGAGCTCATCTTGCATCTGCTGAAGATCCTGGGCGTATTGCCTCTGTAGCGACTCGCGTTCCTGCTCCATTTTCAAATTTCGCTTAATCCTTCGTCGGGTATCCTCGTCTTCCTTACGGCAAGCGGGACACGCAGCATCTTGTTCGGTACACCGGACGCTGAAGTTGTGGCCTCGGTCGCATGTCTTGTCGATGCGCTCTTCGCAGGGAACCTTGCGATGATTCGCAACCCGATGGCATCGCCTCTGGCATGCGTGTCTACCACACGACAAGGGAGCATTGCTGTGAAGATGCTTATTAGCATGAAATCCAAGTTTCCTCAATACACAGGTCGGTCGAAACCAGTGGTAGGTGTGTTTCTTGAACTCACCAAGCTTCATCGCAGCCTCCATCGGGGCATCTTTGGTCAAAGTCCTCGGGGCTGGTCAATAACGCCGTCTTCTCGGGGTGTTGCTGACAGCGGATAGCTATGCCATCGTGCAGGAGCTCCTTCTCCTTGAGCAGACTGAAGAAAGGTAGCCAGACCCCCCGGCCCTGCGAAGATGCCATGAATGTTTCCATGTTCCCTATCAAGATGAGGGATTCTCTCGCTCGAGAGCACAAAACATTCAAACGTTCAGGCGCCTTCATGAACCCGATATCACCTTTGCTGTTGCTACGAGTCAGAGATGCAATGACAATGTCGCTTTCTTCCCCCTGGTAATTGTCTAGAAAAACGCGGGTCAGCCCAAGAGTGTAGAGAAAAGCCACTTCAACCTTACCAATAGTGGATAACCTGATTCGCCCTGATCCAGACTTCACTTTCCCCGCTGCCGCGGTCATCAACCCTGCGCGGATGAACTCAGCTGAGTCCAAGTCGTTGAGCCATGGATCATTCTCTTGGCTTAACATGTCCTTGAGCAAGTGGAGCTGGCCCAGATATGGTGTGAGAACAACGAGGTTCTTCGTTTGATAGCCCTGCTGCCCCAGATACCTGACAAGCTTCAGGACCATCTGCGCCTCGAACCGATTTCTCCTGCTCGAGGGAACGCCGGCATCGCGGCGATCGGCGATCTCGGAAGCCATGTCTTCTGGGTGGCCGTGGTTGACGAAGCTGACTCTGCCCTGCAACCCCTTGGGCGCCTTTCGTGCCTCAGTCTTCGTATCGTCCAGCAGATCAGGGTACGTCATCTTTCGAACAAGGTCCGAGATTTCGGGGTGCATTCGATGTTGTTTTTGAAGCGTGACGTGCTCATGCCCCTGGATGATCAACCGTTCAAAGAGAGAGCGGTTGAGGTCGAAACCTTGGCCCTTCTCAACACTCAAAGCGTAGTTGTTGATCTTGGGCCGCAGTTGCTTGTGGTCCCCGATCAAGATCAGCTGGCTCGTCTCGCTGTGCAGGGCGGTCAACACGTGGGCCTCGAGGATTTCTCCGGCCTCTTCGACGAGCACTACGTCTGGCTTGGCAGCCTTGATCAGCAACTTGTATTTGGCGGCTGCGGTGGTTGTACATCCGATGAGCTTCTTCGTCTGGATTAGCGAGCACTTGTTCTCATTGAACATGGTGTCCAGCTTTTGTTGAGCCTCGTTGAAACAGTTGACCAGGCCCTGAAATGTCTCGACCCGCTCCTTTTGCAGACTGTCAGTCCAGGCTTGGACGTGCTTGTACCTTTGAGCGTGAGGGAGCTTCCAGATATGTTTGCTTTTGGGCGATATGAGATGACGAAGCTCGCCAGCGTCTTGCCCCTGCGCCCATCGGTTAAGCAAGTAATCGGGCTCCATGACTTTGTTGTCCTTGCCTGCAAGCTGGAAGCCGTCGTCTTGTTCGGGTAACAGAAATGCCTCGTGAAAGGCTTGGTCGCCGTCGGAGAACTCGAGAGAACTCAAGATATCCATTGAGCTGACCTTCCCCTGTACAAGACTGTCGGATGCATCCTCCACCTCATCTCTGACTGTGTTGAGCTCTTCCTTCACTCCGTTGATGATTGCCCATGGTCGGCTTCGGTTGCAGCTGTTCGCACGCAGCTGACTGTCCAGAGACATGGTTGCGGTTGCTTCGGTGGACTTGGAACCTAGTCGTACCATATCGCTCGACGAGATACCGATCTTCATCAGGTCCTCGAGGAACTGGTCGAGCGCATGATTTGTGTAGCTAAGCACCAAAATACGTTTTGACGGGTCATTGAGCAGAATCTTGGCTGCCAGTGCACCTACAAAGGACTTTCCGGTTCCTATAATGAATCAAATCAGTCTCGAGTCCGACCATCGGTATCAAACAAGAATGAGAGTCATTCACTTACCGGGAGGGCCTTGGATGAGAGCTACAGGGCTCTCCAATGCATGCAACAGAGACCGGATTTGAGACCTGTCGAGATCGAAGCGCTGGCGGCCAAGATTGAGCTCGTTTAATTCGCCCGCCAAGATCTGCTTTAGCTGCCTCACATAGGCTTGTACGTGAGTGGATTGCGACAGCGAGTCGAGCGGCTGGTTATCGCTATCAGTGTCGAGGCGAAGCAGCTTACCTCCCAGAGGCATCTCCATCATGTCTTGTAGGCATTCTAGAACAGGCTGGTATGCAAAGACCGGAGTATCAACCAGGATGAACTTGAGGTTCTTGGGTGCTTGAAGGGCTAGCAGAGCTCTGGCAGTGGCATCGCTGTCGGTGAACTGCAGGGCGACGATCGGCGGATCGTTGACCAACTTAGCCACGTCCCGAAGGAGAAAAGCGAACGCGACGATGTGATTGTCCCCGCACAAGGCACCAAAAGACTGGTGACGAAGAATGCCCTTGCTGTCAGCCAGGAAGGCCATGCGCTTGGGTGCTGCAAGCTTGCTTAGGAACTCTAACCCCTGGTAGCAAGCAACAAGAACGGCACAGGTGTGGCTTCGTTTCTCATCGCCAGTGTCGATGCCGACGGGCTTCAGTCCGGAAAGGATCTGGGCGTTCTTCTTGCTCTTCTTCCTGCCCATGGCTATCTTCAGATCATCTCGAAGTTCACCGAGCATGTCTTCGCGGAGAAGACGGAATTGATTGTCGAGATGGACTCGCGGTCGTTGTGTGTACTCGACGCCGGCGACTTCGGCCGCCGTTCGGTAGAATGGCGGAGTACTCGAGTAGAATTCATCACTGGTGGGAAACACGGATATGTCTCGGAAGTTGGCGAAATCGTTGTCGTGACGGCCACCAGCCGCTCCGAGGTCGTTCTCGAGGGAGGTGGACATTCTGAGCGCGAGGACTTTCTTGGTCCTGTAGACGAGATCGCGGGTCCTGTGATCTTGAGCCCCCCGGAATGGGGCTTGCTGCAAAGCCACAGAGATGTCATCAAGGACGTTGTTGAGCCCACTGTCGGAGAGGCTTGATAGCTCGAAACAGAGCCAGGCGAGCACATAGAGCTCACCCTCGGACAGGTGGGACTCTCTATAAGCTTGTAAGAGATTGCCCCAGAAGACAGGCGGCTGGGCCACGATGAGCAGGAGCTGACGAAGGATTTCGCCATTGTACACCATCTTCACTCCGGGGTCGCTCAGGTAAGCAATGAAAGGGATGGCGTGCGTTCGGACGAAGGCAGTCGATACGTCGATTCGAATGCTGTGTCGAACGGCGTTCTTCGCAACCTCGCTAGCCGTGATCATCTCCAAACAGGCGGCCGGTGAAGAGTTTGCCCGGACCGCCTCGAGAAACAGACGGGCGTCGGCAGCTGTGGTGATTGCTTTCCCGCCGTTGATGACGTTCCGAAAGACCTTGGACAGACGAGAGGCGCGGATAGGGTCCGAGATGGTAGTGGCCATGATGGTTTCCGACGTAATGTGAGGGCAGTGGGGGCGATACTTGTTGGATTGAGAAGATGTTGAGTGGCTTACAGGGCAGAAAATGAGGAGCAAACAAGGAAGGGTGCTGACTGTCCACCAGGTTTACAATGATAATCAATCTGGTCTTCTGCCTGGGTCTGCGTCACTGAGATGCAGAAAACGAGGAAACGATTGATGTCTGGACGAAAGAGCAAAGACTTTTTCACGGAGGAGCGGTGCGTACTTATAACATGCCGAGCTTCAACTCGAGGCAGACAATATTAGAACTTGGCTTCCAACAGCTTTGTTGGGGACACGGCAAGACACCAAAGTAGAAAAATGCAAGCAATAGAAGGCCTCCGGAAGTTGGTCGCGGCGGTCGTTGGTCACGGAGTGAGGGGCGCGGTTGGCCTCCAGCATGATGGCTGCATGAAGCTGCATCCGAGGGTTTTGACTGGTTCAACGCCTGCAGAGCAAACTGATGGACGAACATGATAAGAGTGCACGACGCGGAGGCCCCGCGTGGCTTCTCTCTCTGTCACATTTACCTTTCATCCACCTCGACTTCGACATCCTGCAACAAGATGTATCGACAGCAAAAGTATGGGCAGTTTCAACGCAACCCCCGGTGGCGTCAGCCGGAACCGCCAGCGCCATCGCCAGCGCTGCCGTTCGGACGACTGATAGAGACTGTAAATGCCGCGGAGTTGTCGAAGCCGGCCTCGCGCCTGGAAGCCTCTGCTCGAGTGACCGACTGCAAGCTCGTAGCATCGTACAACTGGCTGGATCGAACGGCACCCACAGTCTTGGTCCCAGGTACGTGGCCCAGGTCGCTGCGTTTGTTTAGACTTTGCTAACCGAGTTCAGGTGCACCGCCGAAATGGGCGCCCCTTCGGGAGCCCCAAAGGCTGCAGGAAGACAGCGGTGTCTACTATCGCGACAAGAACGCCGCCCGATACCCGGCTCATCCTATGGAAGCTACCGCTCAGGCTGTTCTGACGATGCATCCGGAGCCCTTCGCGGGACAGGTCGACGTCATTGCCTGTGGAAGTACCATCGCGAATCTCCTTCGATTCGTTCGGGGCGATGACCGAACCTTCCGGATGCTCGTCGAGGTGGTTGGCGGCGCTGTACACTTGATTCGGAGAGAAAACTCGCCTGCGGAGACCATCCCCGACGTCAGGGGATTCGGCCACACGTTCCCAGAGGCCAACACCGCTTGGGACGCCGACGTCCGCGGGTCGGCGTCCCATCAGCGCGTCCTCCGCTATGACTTTGGCGGTCTCAGCTGCATTGTCCGGCACGAAGGCGACGGCTACCTCAAGGACAAGCTCGGGTCGTCGCCGAACGAAACTCGTCCACTAAAGGACGGGAAGAGTTCTGTCGAAGCACTGATTGAGAGCTTGAGTATCAGCGAGATGAAACCCAAGACTCCTGGACAGTCATCCCAGCTGCACCTACAGCCGGGCGGCTTTCGAGTGCCCCAGACAGCTGTCTTCGATCTCAAGACACGGTCCATACTCCGCAAGGGCAAAGATTTCTTGGGACCAGAGCTTCCTCGTCTGTGGGTGGCACAAATCCCCAACTTCATCCTCGCGTACCACGATCGGGGCCTCTTCACTGAAATCGACGTCCAGGATGTGTCCGAGAAGGTCAAGGCTTGGGAGCGGTCGATGAACCGAGAGCTCTCTCAGCTGGCGGCGCTTTTGCACCGCATCGTTGATCTTGCTCGAGCGAGTCAAGAGGGAAGGCTCGAAATCAGCCGACAAGAGCCCTCGACGCTCGATGTTCGAGAGCAGTGCCCCGGGCTGTCTCCCGCATTCTCCGTTGAAGTCATGGCTAGGTGGGAGTGCTGGCTAGCTTCGTATGTCAAGGGCGAGATGAGCGATGGCGATGACGATAACGACGAGCAGAGGGCGCAAGACGAGCTTGCATGGAGCGATGGAGATGACGACTACACTGCTTGCTCGGAGAATTGTTCCTACTGCGGAAAATGCACGTATTGACGCGCTGGCAAGGCCCCTCCCCGCAACGAGCAGAGGCGGGATCGCTGGGACAGGTGGTTATTAGTCGGTCATTTCAGTGAGATAGCAATACCTCGACGTCCAATCGTCAGCCTCAGCGCCGAGAGACCATTGTGACATGATGCTTCTGAACAAAGACATTGCTGTTCGACTCAATCGGCAAACCGGCGGCAGGCCAATGTCGGTCTGGTGTTGCTAGCATCGACTGCGGCCGCGTCGCATGTAGCGTGCCATCAGAGTGAATTGTTGTTGTTTGGGAGCGATAGAAAAAGTGAATAGTTGGGAGCTGCCGTCCGATTTGCAGACGCTGGACCATGACGACGATGGCTTCCATGTTGTGAAAGAGAAACGTCGCCCACACAAACGCGCCGCGGGAAGGGCAAACGCGGCCCCATATTTCGGAGCATGCGGCTATCGGGCGTCTGATTGGCCTGTACACCGTGCTCGGTGACCTCTGCTCGGTGACAGAACGCCTCACCGAGCACATCGCCAAACAAGGTACCCCGCCTTCTCACCAAAACCCCGTTCCGACGCAGATTTCATGGCCAGAGATTATCCTGTTCGACGTTTGATGTTTTCCCCGTTTCGTTGCTTTTGCCTAGCCACTTGTCGGCCAACTTCTCTCGCACTGACATGCTGCGCACGATGGCGACGGGCTGCCCAAGTCAGGAAGCCGGCCACGCCGGATGCGACATTTCCGTTCTTCACTTCCTCGCTCATTTCTTTCTCGGAACATCATCATAGCTCTACTAACGAACTGGCTCACGGAGCACTCAAAACTGACAAGGCAAGGCTTCCCCGGTCTTGGCTTGCCTGCCTCTTCCGGGCCAAGGTCGAGTCCCACAAGTCGGTAACCCCGGTCCAGGCCGACCTCGCCATGCCAGGCAAAAAGCCTCAATGCCTTACCGAGATACTTCTTTCGACCCCACCCCCCGCGGACTCTGTCTGCCTTGGTATCGGGGGTCGGGTCCAACGTTGCGTTGGTGAGGCCGGCCGTGCACCGGGCCGTCACTGGTGGTTCCGAGCTTGAGTGTAACTTTATCCCATGGCACGCAGCACGGGTACCTTTCCAACGCGCGAAGAAGCGAAGTGCCTCTATCTGCTTCTCTGGCAGGTGTAACAAGTCCTCTCTACTCGCGGGTTTTGTTTCCCAACACGGCTCTTTTCGCGTTCTGGCGTGTCGTATCATTCGACTTTCTAGTCTTTTTGTAAATCATCTCTTGATGTTCTAGAACACCCTACACATCCTCATTTTCCCACGATGACATTACTACAACAACGGGGAAACCATGATGACATGAGCCTCCACTCTATTCAAACTCCAGGTAATCTCATCACTCCTCCGGGTTGCATCGTCTCCCCGGCTGGAAGTGGTATAGTCCCCAGCTAAACATTCCCCATGGACGGCAGTCGCTGTCAGTGCCGCCCCCTCAGTACGCCTGGTGACGTGAGGCAATGCAACTCGGTTGTTCTTCCTTTCCAAAAAACCACCACCCTTGAGTGAACCGGGCCGGGATTGAGACCCCTTTCATGCGGGCGTCATAAGACGGCCGGCGGCCTGCGAGGCTAAGCAGCCCGCAAGAAATCGCAGGGTTCGAAGCCTGGCTGGAACGAACATTTATCGACAACACCAACAAAGCGGGGCGGGGGGGCATTTTCTCAATATGCTTCCAACATTCTCGTCTATAGAAAATGGAAATACTCGGATCGTGTTGGGCGACGACACCGACGAGGGGCAGGCGCCCTGGCTCTAGGCTCTCGCTGCTGGGAAAGAGCAAACCGGCCCTACGCGGCGGCCGGCGTCTAAGACACGACGACGGCTGCAGGAACCCTTCCGCTTCCTCCCTCACCCGTCTCGCGGCTTCCACATAAAGACCTGCACTTCTTTATGCATCCAGGAAACAATCACTTCTCTTGCATCTCCAACCTCTTCATCGCCATCTTTGCCTTCGAGCTGAGAAGGCCGCATTTCCTCCCATCCGTCAGCTGCACATTCCCATCACTTAGTGCCCGCCGGATCCCATCGCGCCAGCTGATGCATCATCGCCCACGACATCTCACACTCACCACAGCGAGATAGCGAACCTCGAAACTAACCAGCAGAGCATCATTTGTCAATCAGACGCGACGATGGCGGCCTACCAACAACCCCAGCAGCTTCAGCAACCCCAAAACCCCTACGGCATCCCATCGGCGACCATCGAGCCGACCCAGCCCTACCTCCAACAGCTGCGCTCCATGGCTCACCGTGGAGACGTTCTCGTCAGGAGCGGTTTCGTCGTCAACCCACTCTCCGAGGCGGACATTGACGACAAGAAGCGATGCCGCAGGTGTAACGCGCGCTGTCAGTCACCCCCCTTGCTTTCTTGTCTCCGCGATACTTACTCCCCCTAGGCTCCAGCAGGAAGAACAAGTTCAAGCCGGACGGCAAGGGTTCCAAGAGGGGGCGTAAGAAGCTCGCTCTGAAACCCGCGTCCTCGCCCCGGCCCAGAGTTCAGCTGGTTTCCCCCATTCTCACGCTCAGCGACGAGGAAACAGAGGGCGCCAAGGAGGACGAGAAGCCTCCTAGGCCAGTCCTGAAGTGTCAGTTTCACACCGGCCGCGTCGTCCGCATGGTACTTCTTCCCTCCCGTCCCGTCCGACCCTATCCTCGACGCGTTCGACCCCACTGACACCACCAGTACTGGACTTGCTGCCACGCCTACATCTCAGCATCGGGCTGCACCTGGGCCCCGGAGCACCTCACCCGGACCTACAACCCGGGCGACCTCCTGACCCGGCACCAGTTCCACCGGACCGCGCCGGGCGTCCTCTCCCGCAGACCCCGTCGCGCCGTCGCCATCGACTGCGAAATGGGCACAGCCTACGACGGCGAATCCGAGCTCATCCGCGTCACCCTCGTCGACTACTTCACCTCCGAGATCCTCCTCGACAGCCTCGTCTACCCGCAGGTCGAAATGCAGCACTACAACACCAAGTGTCCGGCGTCTCGCGTCGGCAAATGGACGAGGCCCGCGCCAAGGGCAAGTGCATCACCGGCGGTCTCCCCGCCGTCCGCGAGGCCGTGTGGCGCTGGGTCGGCCCCGAGACCGTAGTCGTCGGCCACGCCGTGCACAACGACCTCGCGTCGCTGCGCTGGATCCACACACTTGTCGTCGATTCCCTGGTTCTTGCTACCGTCGCCCGGGCCGAGCGAGAGAAGCGCGAGGAGGAGGAAGCTCAAAAGGAGGCTGCCGCCGCCGACGATGTAGCACTCGAGCAAGACGCGGATCTCGTATCCTTTAATCAGCTTGAAGCCAAGGGCCAGGAGGACGCGAAAAAGGTCAACGGCAACGCAGAGGAGAAGGTCACGGCTAAGCGCAAGCCGGGCGGTCTCTCCCTCAAGGCGCTGACGTCGGAAATGTTCGACCGTCAAATCCAAAAGGGAAAGGCGGGGCATGACAGTTTGGAGGATGCGTTGGCGGCTCGAGACATCGTGCACTGGTTCGTCTCGCAAAGGTCCGCGGAAGCGCAGGCACGGAAGCAGGAGCCGGCCGTTACAGGCTTCTGGTAACAAGGTGGTTGGGATCGCATGAGCCTCTTGGAGAGGACGGCATTTCGATGCCAACAGCGTGTGTATGTTTGGCACGTCTTGGAACGGCGTACCGATTTGAGGGCTTTGACTGCTCCGAGGAACGAAGCACAGCGGAAGACGAGGGCGAACGGTCGTCAGGTCATATCATAGAGCAACGCTTGATAAGTCTTAGTGAGCCGCGAACCTTCATGCCGATTTTCGTTCGCGTAACAGTCCGCGGTGCCCTTCATGATCCTGACACCTCAATCTACACTCCGTGGCTTGGACGTCGTTCTCTTCGTCAATGCTTGTTTGCTATCTGACATCGTGGCCTTGAGACCACGGCCCCGGTTCGTGCGGAACTCGAGGCCAACGAAGAAGTGATAATGCCAAGTCCCATAATCTACCGCTGCATAACAATCAAATAAGAAAAAAGAGGAAACTGAGTGGCCCATGCCGTGTAGAGAATCGAAAGCAGCCAAACGAAAACAGTCAGACGGCCAAAACCAAGCACAGCCGCCAACGCCTCCGAGGTATGCATATTGCACTCCATCTCACCCTCTCCATGACGACCGATGGCCAAAAGACTACATGGGCCAAAAGAGCCTAACCAAGGCAAAATGGCAAACGACCCCTTCCTTGCCTGTACCAATCCTTTTCGTTCCGGTGTTTCCGCGCGCTCCTGGGTATATTGTCGTTGCGTATCTCATGCCAGCGTATTATATTCTCCAACCCCTCCCCCGAATCGGGTTGAGCCCACCACGCTCCGTGCGCCTCCAGATCACGACTGCTGCTGCTGTCCACTAGGCGTCGACGGCTCGGACATATCGGGGTCTACGGGTCCCAACATCGATGCCTCCATGGATATGATGCTTGCTCGTCGGCTGCGATGGGTAGCCGGGCTGAGCATCGAAGCTTCCATCGACGCAGTGCTTGCACCCAGGGGTGCTGGTCTCCTGCTCGTGTACGCCGGGAAGCCGAGATTCGTTCCTTGGGGCGAGAGGCATTCGCCGTTGACGAGCTGGGTCCCGGACTCGTTGGGGAGTAGTGGCTGGACACGACCAGAGGCGGCGGGTGGCTGGAGGGGCCGCCGGTGGTCGGGGAGCCAACCGGCTGAGGGAAGGCTGGGCTGATAGGGCTGAACAACAAAGGAGCCTGTCCCAGGGGCTGCGCGAACATGGGTATGGCGCCTGGCGGAGGTACATGGTTCGGCGGAGGTGGAGGGACGCCGTTCTGGGCGTTGTTGTTGACGAGGTTCTGGGCCAGCAAGGGCTGACCATCTACCGCCATCTCACTGCCGTCGAGCCCCTCAAACTCGTCGTCCTCCGGCGCCTCTGCGTCGTCGACTTCGGCGTCCCCGTTGCCTTGTTCGGCGGCTCCAGCTGTTACGTTGCGAGGATCGGCTGCTCGTCGGACTCCGTAGCCCGGAAGACCGGGGAAGCGGTTGGACGGATCGCGCAAGCTTTCGTATTCGGCGGAAGAGTTAAGGTAGTCACGCAGTCTCGAACGCCGGCACCGGAGAAGACGCAAAACACGCCACGCTGATGATCCGTGAATTCTGGAAATCGGTTAGCGTGGGTTCGGCCAGACAAAGACCGGAGAGTGGCTTTACCGGGCGGGGGAGGACGGCAGAACTCGCCAAACTCTTCTCTGAGGAAGGCAGTAACTCCCGTCAGACTGAGATGGGTCAAGCGCGGGCAGTAGTTCAATAGCTTAATGATGCTCTGTGAAGTGTTAGCAGGCGACACCAGTCTTGGCCGAGATCAAACACACCTTGAGGGTCAGGTTAGTGCAATAACTGAGGTGGACTCGCTCGAGGCTGGAAGAGTAGTACTCGTCAATGTTGCCATTCGCGTCTCGGCGTGCACGAGGACGGTGGTTTGCGCGGGCGAGAGCGAACACGGACTCGTCGGTAATGCTGCTGCACTTGACGAGGCCGATTCTCTTGAGCTTGGGGAGCGTTGCCAGCTTCGTGACGGAGTCGTCGGTGAGGTTGGTGCAGCATCCAAGATCAATGTAGCGTATACGATTGCATGCCTGGACGAGCCTCTTCACGGCCTCGTCGGTGATGTGGCCGCAGTGGCCCAGGTGCAAGTAGTGCAGGTTCTTACCGAGCTTCGCAATGGCGTTGACAGCGACATCGGTGATGTTGCGACACTTGGCCAGGACGAGGTTGCGGAGTCGCGGGGCGGCATCGATGATCTTTTGGACGGCCGAGTCCGTGAGCCTGGCGCAAGAGGTCAAATCGAGGATGCGAAGGTGGTCGTAGGTCTTGCCGGGAGGTAGCGTCATGAAGGCCGTGTCGTCGATGAGCTCGCAACCTGCCAGCCGGAGCTCGCGGAGAGACTGGCCCTTGGAAATGAGGGCGGTGATGGGCTCGTTACCGATCTGTGCACACTGGTGCAAGTCGATCTCGAGGATGTTCGGGCAATTTTCGGCAAAGGCAAGAATTGCGTTGTCTCGTAACTGGTGACAGTCGTTGAGTTTGAGCTGCGGAAAGAGTCATGTCAGCCGCATTCCCAAACGCGAGGCGGGATCGTGTTGATCGGCAATTGCAGCGCCGAAGCCAGCCTGCGAGGGCGTCTCAAAGGCATAAAGACAATACGGGGAGAATGTGAATATAGCATACCCTCTTGATGTAGCGACAGTTCTCCGCAAGCTTGATCATGCTGTCGTTGGTAATCAAGCGGCACCCAGAGATGTTCAGGCCCTGCAGTCTCTTGCAGTGCTCGGCGATGGTCACGATGGACACATCTGTAATATTCTCGTCGCCCGAGATGTCCAAAGCAAGGAGCGAGGAGCTGTGTTCCACAAGCTTCGTCAAGCCCTGATCGGTGAGGTTCCGGCAGTGCGTCAGGGTGAGCCGCTCGACGCGGGTGCAGACAGCGAGGGGCATAACACTACCATCGCTGATCTTATCAGCAAGAGGGGTCGCGGCCAGGTTGAGACGCTTGATGAAGTCGCGGTAGGCGAAGAAGGGGGTAGGCAGCTGCAACGTCTGGCAAATGGACGAGTGATTCCTCCAGTTGGTGCAGGCTGGACGATGCCACAGGAGGTCGACAGAGTTCTTTGCCCATCGCTTGCACGTCAGCATGCAGTGGAAGAGGTCGGAGGTGCTGTTGAGCTTGGCGAAGATGGAGATGAGGATCTCGCTGGGCAGCCGGTTGACGGCGGGTTGGCACGGGTCGTCGCTGACCTGCATGTCCTCGATGTTGGGGACACCGAGGGAAGACTGCGAGTCGTTGCCGGCGATGAAGAAGTCCGACTCCTCGTTGTCGGCGGGGAGAGGGGAGTTTGTGGACGACGAGGAGCGAGAATCGGGTGTGACTGACTGGGCAGCCATGATCTCTATCGAGGGGACGGCGGGCCTCATGACGGGCGACGACGTGCGGAAGAGCGAACAAACAGTCGGCGGGTCGAGGGCTTCGCGGTTGTTCTGTCAAGAGGGGAAAGGGGAATCGGGTCCCCGGTCGGAGAGCGGGCGTACGTGCAGCGGCGATGGCGAGTCGAAGGGGTTCGCGTCGTCGTCGTCGTCGT
>JAIMZG010002525.1:0-13142 GCA_020466075.1 Colletotrichum coccodes
TCTAAGGCGCCAGACTCAAGAAAAGAGGTTCCACCCTCGATATCTTCCCCAAAGCGGGGCGTATTCTGGTCTCGAAAGAGGCGTGAGTTCGAATCTCACAGTTGTCAATCTTTGCTTTTGCTGTCGATGGCTACTGGCAAAATGGCAAGTTTCATGGCAATGCACGTTTTCATGGCGCCCGACAACTTGCTAAGTTGGCGCAAGAAGCCCAAATACGACGGATCGACAAGAGGGGACTGGATTTGGTCTTGCTGAGCCCCACAGGCGAGGGAGTTGTGAACATCTAGGACCTGGCCCAACCTCTTTCCTCAATGGCTGCTGATAGATAGTCAGCTCTTTTTTTGCCCTGTGATGGAGTTCAGGCAGATACCGACTGCTCTATATACTATCAACAACTCACGGCAACTGAATCCCATCAGAGCCAAGTTCCATCCACACCCTCTCTCATCGAAGATGAAAAAGTGTTGCTTCATGAACCTGATGATTGATGCCTGGTTTTCCGCTGTACCCACCTTTTCGGCTTTCCTTCCGCCGGACATAATGCCTTTTCCGACTCAAGGTTTATTATGCAAGCTGACAATAAGGTTTCTGTTGACATCCACGTCGTCCGAGCTTGACCATTCGAGTTGTTCATGTCTTTTTTTTTTAGGGCTCGTAAAGGCTCGGGGTCGTCACTACGACGTTCTCGACAGCTAAACACATTGGTACTAAATTAAGCTTAAAGCGCCCAAAGTAAAACATCCGGTCTACTCTGTTTTCTCTCAAAATGATGGGGGAGAAGAGCCCCTCGGCGTCCGAGCCAGAGCTCGGAAATGCTCACGCTGCCTGGGAGTCCTTCGCACTAAACCACCCCGAATCCGACGGGGTCTTGGATCATATCGTCGCCGTTGCAGCGCAACCGCTGCCATGGTTGCAGTCGTGATCAGTCGTTCGTTGCTTCTTCCTAGCCCTCCGGCTCTTCCCCGTACCCCGCACCCCCGGAATCCCACCCTGTGCCTTGCCATCTCCATCTTGCCTTTCCAGCCACACTGTGCAACCTCCATGGGTACGATGACGACGACCCTGCCCAGAAGGCCGCTGCGCAGCGGATATGTACCGCGACTCACGTAACAATAGGTGCAATTGGGGAAGGATAACTGCCGTTCAGCGATTCGGGCAATCTCCGCCTCTTTATGGAATCTCCAGGCTCCCCAGTTCCCCGGTTGCCCGATCTTTCTGCCCAGTGCTTTGGTTCGCAAGATCGCCTAGATGGGCTAGGTTGCAACCTGCTACCCCTCATATCTGGGCCATGATGAACAATCGGTGAGGAGCGTCGGTCTTGGCGCTGGGATATAAGAGTGGGCTGGGATGCAACACCGCCTTTCTCTGTAGGTGGGAGAAGTCGCAGTTTTCGCTCCTCAACCAGCCCGTCATGGCCTTCGCAGTACTTGCCGCCGGTCTTTTCCTCTCGGGGGTTCAGGCGCAGTCTTTGGCTGTGGCCGAAAGAACTTTGCCCGAGAAGGCTCAGATAATCGACCAGAAGAGCTTCAATGCCTTGGAGGTCGTCCCGCCCCCTTCGGAGTTCAACGCCACGTCGGTAAGTCATGTGCTGGTGGAGACCAGAACTCGCTGCGCTACGGAGAGCACCAAAGGGACTGACAGATAAGCAGAAGTTCCTCTGGCCCGGGGTCACTCATGAATCTCTCACGGAGAAGCCATTCCATGTCTACGATGCCGAGTTCTACGACATCATTGGCAGCGACCCGTCGTTGACGTTGATTGCGACTTCGGACACGGACCCCATTTTTCACGAGGCAGTTGTCTGGTAAGTTACCCGAAAACCAACTAGTCAGTCTTAGTGGTTAACATCGGCGACAAGGTACCCTCCGACGGAAGAGGTCTTCTTCGTCCAGAACGCCGGGCCTATCGCCGCGGGGACCGGTCTGAACAAGTCGTCCATTGTTCAGAAGATCTCGCTGGCTCAAGCCGAGGCGCTTCGCACTGGGTCTCTTGATGCCCCCGAGGTCGAGGTCGTTACTGTGCCGTCGAATCCCCAAGTCATCAACCCCAACGGTAACATGATCCCTGTGCTAGCTGAAATACACATCGGGGGGATCTTGCTAACGTAACCCAGGTGGAACGAACTACAACGGACAGATCATCTTCGCAGGTGAGGGCCAAGGTGATCGTGTTCCGTCGGCACTCTACCTGATGAACCCGCTTGAGCCGTACAACACAACCGGTGAGTCGCACATGGTTCGCGCATGTCGAAATGTGGACAAAACTGATCGGTTCCGCTTCTAGTTCTTGTCAACAACTACTTCGGCCGACAGTTCAATTCGCTAAATGACGTCGCCGTGAACCGCCGCAATGGAGACATCTACTTTACGGACACCCAGTACGGGTACTGGCAGTACTTCCGGCCCGAGCCGGGTCTGCGGAACCAGGTCTACCGGCTGAACCCCAAGACTGGCGCGTTGACTGTGGTTTCTGACGATTTCGTGTCGCCGAATGGTAAGTTGTAGTCATCATCCCTTTTTATGCGATGCAGGAGATTGCAAGACATTATTCTGCATTGCCACATCCCCGTATCGGATGAAGCTAACCATGCTCGCCCCTTGCAGGCATCACCTTCTCGCCTGACGGCACGTACGCGTACGTGACCGACACTGGCATCAGCCGTGGCCGTATGGGCCAGAACTTCACCGAGCCAGCCACCGTGTAAGTTATCTCTCCTGTTGGATTCCTTGCTTGGGGCATTGGCTTACCCGCGTTGCAGCTATCGCTACGATGTCAAGGAGGATGGCACCTGGGAGAACCGCAAGACGTTTGCCCACACCCATGCGCGTCTGCCGGACGGTAAGCACCCCCCTCAAAAGGACCAATGTCCTATGCTTCTTGTACCAATGGCCTCCGTGACTGACTCGCTCGTGGCACAGGTGTTCACACCGACACGAAGGGCAACGTGTACGCCGGCTGCAACGATGGTGTTCATGTTTGGAACCCATCGGGTAAGCTTATTGGGAAAATTTACACCGGCACTGTTGCTGCCAACTTCCAGTTCGCCGGTGACGGACGTATGGTCATTACGGGGCAGACGAAACTGTTTTACGCCACCCTTGCGGCTTCAGGTGTCGCTTTGACATAGTGTATGAGACGGGAGTTTTCCAACAGGCACTAAACAGCAGCTGTTCATTAAGAAGCACAAAATTTGATACAGTGTTGTTGATGAACCGAACGAGCAAAGGAACGATCCGATTACCCTGAAACTACCGAACTTGACCGGATCAGCATTGCGCTGCTGTCTGTCCGAAGCAGCTTCCGGCCCTGGTCCCAACATGACTTCGTAAGCATCAGTTGTTGCAAGTCCGCGTCTTGGCATATTGAATAGGACCAACCAGTGGTGTACTTGGATTGTTAGTGCGGACTGAGTGTTATGGGCGGTTACGAGATGAACCCGGCTGTCACGCACCGGCAGGTGGCGGTCGGCTCGGTTGACACGAAAAGAGAGAGAGGCTCGTGCCCTGGGTAGTGACATGCCGCGGGGAATTTACCACGCCTGGGAGACCCTGCCAATATATGGGGCAGACTCAAGCTTTGGCCAATGGAACGCTGCCATGTTGGATGACGTAGGCAACCATTTCAATGTTGCTTGCTCCCTTTGAGTTAAAAAGTCGCGGCCGTCGCATCACGAGCACACACGATCTCCAACTCAAACCCGACGACTTCTCACGCCCTTCCCCTCCTGCTTTCCAGAACACGACAATTCCTGGAGCCGAAGCAGCACCCGATGTCGGACTCACAGCCCTCGGCGTGGTCATCCCGCGCGACCTCCTCCTACGACCTGTCGAGAGGCCGGTCGGGTATTTGAAGCGGGCTGGCATCGCGGCCTCGTATCCCCTCCGAGGCATCTGGTACTTCTTACGGAACAAGGACTTTTACCCGCTGTTTCTGAGTCGCCTGTTGCCACTCTCCGTCATCTCTTTTCTCGTCTACTTCATCCTCTTTACCTTTGCATTTCTTCCACAATTCGCGCTTCTGGCCATCTTCCACGGATGGGGCGCGTGGGTCAATGCCGTGGTGCTGGTCCTCGGAGAGGGGCTCGTGGTGATCCAGGGCCTCTTTGAAGGATTCTTTGTCGACGAGTGTCGAGTTGACGTCTTCGACGTGAGTGACCCCGCCGGACTTGGTATTGTTGTTTGGTATTCAGCGTACTGACAAAGCACCCTAGGCCACCCTCATCAAGGAGTCGCAGACGGACCTCGTCGCCCCTCACAGAATCCTCTTCCCGGACGCCCCCACCGCAGTCAAGATGCTCGGCAAACCGACGACCCCTGCTGTCTTCACCCCCTGGTCGATGATCCAGATCATCGAATTGATCGTCTTCCTGCCGCTCAACTTCGTCCCGGTGGTCGGCACCCCGGCTTTCATCATCATCACGGGCACAAGATTGGGCAAGCTCGCACATTACAGATGGTTCCACCTACGAGGATTGAGTAAGAAGGAAGCCAAGAAGGAGATCAAAGCGAGGACTTGGGAATACGTATGGTTCGGTACGACGGCTATGATTCTCGAGCTGATCCCCGTGCTTTCGTTCTTCTTCTTGCTTACCACATCGGCGGGGGCTGGTCTTTGGGCGGCAAGAATCGAGAAAGACAAGAGGCGGCAGGCCACGGAGAGCCTGGTGGGAGAGCCTCTTTCGCCGCCGCCGCCGTACGAGGACGACCCCGTTTAGATCCATGACTCCACACTGCATTGTACTAGCAAGCAAGCAATTGAGCATCTTTCCAACTCACTTTTCCTTCTTGGCCTCGAACTCTCAACAGGCCTTCCGTCTCCTTCTATTCACTAACAAGTATATGCCGCGCTGCTTTGGCAAAGTACCTTTCGATGTCTTGCATCTTGCCCCCCTTGCTGGCCCACACCTGGCTCCTTCCACTCGATATCCGATACAGTGGAAGGATGACGTGGTTGTGTGTCACGATAAATCCGGCGAGTGTTGTGGAAGGTGCATCTTCTTCAATGTTCCTGTTCCTTATTAGCACTAGACTGTAAGAGTGGATCCCTGTTTCTTCACTTCGCACGCGTAGGTTTCGACCGGGACACGGACGAGGGAAGGAACAAGTCCCGGTTCGGAGCAACACTTCAAGTTTAAGGGCCTGGATTGGCAAAACTAGAGTGGGTGCTGGTGCTTTGAAATATGTCGGCGTAAATATTCCGGCTTGTCTATTCACCTTCGGATCTAGCTTGGCCCAAAGACGACATCGTCGATGGAAGGGATACCGGGCAAGGTGCTTGGTTGAGCTCGCCAGCAATACATTCATGTCTGATGCTACTCAGGAAGCACCAGGGGAGATGGTTCTTGCTTGTCACGGTGTGGCCCACCTACTTCTTTCTTCCGCCGGAAAGCGCCCAGGTGTGTGACTGTCTCATCCTCGCCGGTCCTTGATCGAACCCAATGCCAAAGGGGAAGGAGGAGGCCACTGCCTGCTGTAACAGGCCTTCACAAACCTTCTGCAAGATTCTCCTCCCGCTCTCCTCTCATCCTATTTAACCATCCTTCGTCCCATCTCGCCCTCCAATTCCTCCTCTCTTCCACATCCCGTCTCTCAACCTCTTCGTTCTTTTTCTTCGTCTCTTTTCTCCTTTCGATCGCCACATTCCCTTGCCTGTCTTCGTCCTTTTGCGTATTCAATCTGCTCCACGTTCCCTACGTATTCTACGTGTCTTTTCTACACCTAGATCAACCGACACTATCGATCGCCCAAGATGAGGGTCTTCTTCATGGCCATGACGGCCTTGGTGTGAGTCTCCCCCTTGCGATGGCCTTCGGCCATACGGGACACGGCAAACTGACATTCAACCAAAGTGCTGGATCTTTTGCTCAGCCAACCTGCCCGGCGGCTGCCACCACCACAGTCTTCGTCACGGTCGCCTCGGCCAACGAGGCTGGCCCATCAGTTGCCGTCCAGACTGTTACTGCCACCGTTCTGCCCCCTGCCAAATACCCTTGGTCACCTGCCTCTCCCAGCCTTTCGGCTACCCTCACCGTCACCATTGACAGCTATGACCCCCCTGCTGGTGGTTCCCAGTTCACTGGTCCCAAGCCTTGGGAGTCATCCCTCGCCCAGACTACTGCCTTCACTGTCGTCACTGCCACTGTCGTCTCTCCTACTCTGAGCACTCCCGTTGGCGTTCCTCTTGCATCTACCGGCAACGACGTCACTAGGGGCCAACAGTCGCTGACTCAAGCTCTCTCTGGGCCGCCTGGTTTCCCCTGGAATCCCACGAAGACTATCACCGTCGACTACCCGTTTGTCACCGCCAGCCCTAGCCCTTGTAGCAAAACTGCTGGCGTCACGGTTATCACCACGACACTGCTCAGAACCAATGCCTACCCAGGTCAAGCCACGCCCTCTGTCGACACGGTTGTTGCATCTTTCACAGTCACGTTCCCACAGCCTGCCGCCACCGGCTCTGTCCCTGTCCCTGGCTCCGCCTTGGCAACTGGCGCTAGCGGCCCCGGCTCTGCTGCTTCTGGCGAAGTCTTCACGTACACCGTCACTGCACCCGCTGTCACTGGTTCTCCTTCTATCCCAGGCAATGGTGGCGCCGTCACTTCTTTCACCACCACACTATACCGTACGCGCCCCGTTTCTGGTCAAGGCACGCCTGTCGTCGATACTCTTGTGACTTGCTTCACCGTCACCTTCCCGTCGCCAACTGGTACTGAACTCGTTGTGACTGGCGTTCCCGCAGTTTCAACTCTTGTCCCAGGGGGTGTTCCAGGGGGTGTTCCCGGCGGTTCTGTTGGCACAATGACCCGCTACATCCCCACCATGGTGCCTGGTCCTGACGGCTTGTTGAGCTACTCCATCAACACAGTCGTGTCGACTTTTACAGCTCCCACTGCTTCTATCGCTGCCTCTGATGTCACCACTGTTGTCGTTCTTTCTGACCCCTCGGTCATTCCCTCGGACGGTGTTGCAACCCTTGTCACCACGACACTGTACGGTACTCTTGACGGCACCGGCAACCAGCCAACGAGCCCCTCTGACTCTTCTGTTGTCGTCTTCACACTAACAGTTCCTCGACCTTCGGACAGCGGCCCTGCCACTTACACCACTGTGCTCCCAAGCACACCTGCAGTTATCAGCTCTGGCGGCGCAAACACTCCCGTAGTTTCCACTGTCATCACCATCCAGACGGTACCTGCTCCTGGCTCACCCGCCTCTCCTGGCGGCACCATTACGACTTCGATTCTCGGTGGTTACGGTGACTCCGTGCTTCCTGGTGCATCTGGCATTCCCGTCCCTGGCCTCCCAGCTTCTGGTGTTCCTCTCTCTGGCATACCGGCGTCTGGTGTTTCCCCTTCTGGACCGACTCCAGCCTTTCCCTCGGTCGGCCCTGGAACCTCTCAGGGCGCTTTGGGAGTCCCTACCACTGACATTGGTCCTGCAAGTGGTGTTGATCTCACGGCTTCCAGCGCCTTTCCAGGTGGTTACGGTGATCCTGCCCAGACTGGTATTCCTCCTTTTGTCTCCAGGCCCGCGGTTACGTTGACGGTTACCCAAGCAACTCCTGTCACTGGTGCGTTGACTTCTGAAGCCGGTGTTCTGATAACTATCCCTGGCGTTCCAACGTCCCTTGTTGGTACCTACAATTCTGTTGTTGTCGGTCCTGCAACTCTCGTCTCCTCCCCTCAAAATGCGCCTTCGGTCGTCACTCTCTGGCCGGTCGCCTCGAGCATCGACTCTGCTCTTCCCGGTGCTGCAACCAAGACCTCCTGTACCACTACACTTATCACCGATGCTACCACGACGGCTGTACTCACCAGCACTCTGCTCAACGTTGTTGCCGATGCAACCACCACGTACACGTTCCCTTACGAGTCGCTTGTCACCAAGGTCGACATTTCGAGTACTGCCGCTGCCACTGGCGCCGCTGGTTCTGACGCCACTGCTACTGCCTCCACCATCACTGGCTCTGCTGTCGTCATTAGCTCCGCCGTCATCTCCTCTGCCGTCGCTGTCTCCACTTGGCAAAGCGTCATCGTCCAGAGCTCTGTCGTCCAGGTGTTCACCACTGGTGTATTTACCAGCGTCATCCAGCCCGGGGTTATTCAGAAGCGCTACTTGAATACCACCGCGACTGCAGTGACGCCAGTACCGACGCCAATCTGCACCGGCACCACGGAGGTGGGCAATCTCAACTTGGATGTAAGCGTCGTCTCTCCTGCGTTCCCTTTCCGGCACTGACCTTCTGTTTTCACAGTTCGACGATGTGGCTTTCGGCCCCCTTTTCAATCCTTACCACCGCTTCTGGTTTTCCAAGGGGTTCTTGGTTGGTCCGCCCCCGCTGATGCCATTCCTTCCATCCTCTGGCGGTCGTTTGATCGAGTTCGTGCCTCCCGTTCTGTCGAACACTTCCTCGGATAGTGTTTCCGGTGACACTGCACAGATCGGCATGGGGAAGCTTGCTTCTTCCCCTTGCTTCCAATTCGACTTCTTCCGCATGAACTTGGGTTGCCAATCCGACTCCGCCGTTCCCCAGCTCTGCGTGTTCACCTTTACGGGCTACAGATGGAACGCCGGCAACGCCTCCGAGGCTGAAGCTGTCAGACAAGAGGCCTGGATCAACGCCTGCAAGGATTCCACCAATTGCCCTCTCACTCCCTTTTCGGCTGTGGATTTCACCGGTCTTAGCTCCATCTTGGTCACCTTGCGTATCGACGGCCGGCCCCAGGTCTGGTGGGCTGACGACCTCCAGGTTGGCTGGAGCAAGAACGACTGCGCGACTGCGATCTGCCAACAACAGTTCCAGCCGGAGGTCTCTCAGCGCCATGGCCCTATCTGGTACTGGACACCTTCCGGCCTGAGGATCTTGTCATCTTCCAGAATTAACTCGCACTTCCTGATCTGAGCACGCAGGTGCTGATAGGGATGAAAAGGGTTGCCTTGGCGATGATGGAACAAGAGGTTGTTGTGTTGTTGTTGCACCATTTGATTCAATTTTCTTGGGAGACTCATTGCGAGTCGTGATGTGTGTAGAGATGAGGATGGTGAGAAGGGACCAATTGCACCTATGTATGCTACTGCAAGTATTCTACTTGAATAATTTTGGAGGTCCAAAATGATTATCTCGCTTATTCTCTTTGACCTCGCTTTGTTTGACGTGGGGGTTTTTGTTCTCGTTCAAGCTGAATTGAGGCGTTCTACGTTGGCCTTGGCCCTGGCCGTCTCCCATCCGAGTGGAAATTGACCATTAGCCACAGCATCAAGAGCATCCGCGCCCCCACTCGGCATCCATGTGTGAAACTGTGACGGCGTGATAACACACAAGTCTGACTATAAGAATACTCAATTTATCTATCCATGGTTCAAGTCACGATCTGTACTGAACACTGGGCGCTAAGCTCAACCCCGTATCATGTGCATGGGGACCCATGCAAACAAGTGTTGGCCGTTGGCCAACCATGAGCACCAGGTGGTATATGGAGCCCCGGTACATTAGAGCCTCATCCTGTCGACAACGCGGCCGAGCTCATCAATTTCGCTGGCATGCCGCACGCCTTCGGCCGATGCGTGGTTTTGGCCGCCAACCGGAGCACCGCACTCGGGGCACGCTGTCCGTTCCATCGCCAAGCCGCACTCGCCGATCGTGAAGGGGTGTCCGTTGCGGCACGTGTACCAGTGTCCCGTCCCCCTGAGCTCCCCGCTCATGGCCGCGTAGACGGCCCGCATCTCGTCGGTCGACACCTCGCTGTAGAAGACGCTGCCGCGGAGCATGCGTCCCGCCGTCTCGAGCTCGGGCTCGAGTGCGGCTATCGAGGGGCGCCGCCGGATGATCTCCCGCGCCAGCCTCAGATGGCCTTGCCCGACGTCTCTGATGCTTTCCCGACCCGGAACGCCCGCGTCGGGTGCTCCTTGGTCGCCGACCGTGCCGGGCGGCGCGGTCTCGTCCGTGGCCGCGAAGGAACAAAACATGGCCAGGAAGATGTGTCCCTCGACCTCTTGCCGGTCAAAGTTCCTCGTGCGGGCAATCTGTATCAGCCGCTCGCAGTCACGGATGTGCGGTGCCACTTCGACCTTCACCGCCTCGGCGCCCGCGTTCTCCTTGGAGGCGCGGCACAGACTGACGTAGTCCGAGATCAGGAGCAGGTCGCACCGGAGGAGCAGGGCCGTAGCTCGCAACAAGCCGCTCATCTGGATCGTCGACTCGTCGAAGAAGAAGTCGCTGGTCGCCCGTCGCTTGTTGACGTGCCGCACGAGGTGCGCCACTCGCTGGTACGGCTGCTCGTCTCTTTTGACCGATCCGAAGAAGTTGAAGATCTGGCTCCGGAGCCTCTTCAGATCCTTGTGCCGGCTCGTTCCGGTGAGCTTCAGAAGCTGGTCCATCTGGTTCTGTCGTGAGCCGCCCAGGTCGAGTCCTCCGGGTTTTTCCACTGGCAACACGAAGCCTGTCCCGTCCGTTTGCTGCAGGGCATCTTGTGCGTCAAGGAACGCCTTCATCAGCTCTTGCCATTTGCCCTGCGACCAGCTGATGAACTTCTTCGTCGATTCGTCAAGGATGCCGCGGCGGACGACCCTCCCATACCGCGAGATGTTTCTTAGCGATCCTCGGCATTCGGGGCACACCTTGATCTCGGTCGTGGAAAAGGGGTGCGAGCCGGCCTTGAGGGCTATTGGTACCTCTGCTGGCGAAACTTCGTAGTGGTCCTTGAGCCCCATCTGTCCATCCATTGTCGTGAAGGTCAGGAAGTGGCCGCAGTCCGGAAAGACGCATGGCTCCTCGTCCAAGTTAGTCGAGCGGTAGTCGCCCATGAGAATAAAGTCCACGGTCCTGTTCTGGATGTCTTCCGCGGCGCACACTTGGCAGTATCTCTCATCCGGGCAACGCTCGCCGCAGACGGAAGGGCCTTGACAAAGTTAGTAATTTCTCTTCGAGCCGAAGCGAAGCGTTGCGTCTCGCAGTAGTTTGTCTTACACTGATGGCCACATGTCAATGTTTCGGTGCACCGCTTCGTGCAAGGAATCCAGTCGCATGGTGCTGCACATCTGCAATGCGAATGTCAGCTACTGACCAAGCCTTCGTGTTCCGAAGCGCAACTTACGGCATGCTGCACTTGGAGTGCGAGCAGTAGGAAGAACACGTCTCCTCTGCACAAGGGGCGCAGGGCTCGTGGCACTTTTTGCCGCACTTGGAGTGCATGCATTGGTTCCGGCAAGGAGAGGGGCAGGGCGGGCAGTCCACCTCACCGTGACAGGCCTCCCGGCAGCGATGGCTGCACGCTGTGAAGGGTCTCTCGCATGGCTGTCGACACGTTCCGTGATCTTCCTTGACCACTTCTCCGTCTTGTCTTTTACGGCAGGTCGAGCACTGAATTTTGCATGTGTGGCCACAAGACCTCTGGAAGCCACACTCTGACCTGCATCGATAGCCGTCTTTGGTGACATCGACGTGGCAAGGCACCTTGACCGTGTGCTCGCATCCCGCAACCCGCTTGTCGACTTGGACCACACACTTGAGCGAGGAGGGGTCTCGGGCTCTCCAGCATTCGACGGTGTTGATGGTATGACCGCATGGCAGCTTGAGCCCGGCTCTGCGCAAGACCTCTCTGCACAGCTTGTCGCAGGGTTCGCCGCAGCGCTTGCGACACGGATGCTCGCAGTTCTCCTTTGGTCTTGGGCAATCTTCGAGGCACTTCACGGCGTTGTGGAGGAAGTCAGAGTGGCACGGTCTGGTGCAGGAGTGGCCGCAAGCTAACCGCTGATCACACCCGAGGTTGCATCCTCCATCCGGGGAAAGCTGAATGAAGTGCTCCGGGCATGAGACCAGGCTCCTGTTCTCTGGATGCCGCGGGCATTGCAGCTCCAACTCCCTGCCAAAGTTGCCGCCATTCTGCAGGATCTCAATGACTTGGGCCCACATGGGTACGTGACTCGAGGTATTTGAATTGCCAACGATGTACATGCCATGCTTCGCTCGAGAGAGCAGGACGTTGATGCGGTTGGAAGTGCTGAGGAACCCGCACCTCTTCTCATTGTTGCTGCGGACGAGCGACACGATGACCACATTGGCCTCCTCGCCTTGAAAGTTGTCTACCGTTGCAGCGCGAACCTCGTGCAGAGTAGTCGTCTTCGCAGCTTCTTTCCGAGAACCGTCTAGGGGAGACACCTCGGTTGACTCCATCTCAGCCAAATCGTTCATGTCACGATCGTTCACAACGATCTGCATGACGGAACCAAGCTTCTGTCGCAGCTTGTTCAACTGCCCCAAGTAAGGTGTCAACACGGCGATCTCCCCAGACTTGTACACTCCCTGCCTCAGAAGATGAGATACAAGCGCCGAAACCATGTCTATCTCGAACTCGTTTGAGTATGAGGTCTCGATGGATTCCTGGTCAGATTTGCCCCCTGACTCAGGGCTCTCGTGGTGGAGCCAGAAGAGCCTCTTGGCCATGCCGCAAACATCAGGATACCCGCGGACCCCGTCTGAGTCTGACAAGGTTGGGTACAACGTCGATCGGACGAGCTGGGAGATGGACGGGTGCATTCGGCGCTGCGTGTCGAGGATGCTGAACGGGAGACTGGGGGTGTTGCGAGGTGGGTGAACGAGCCTCTCGAACAAGGACACGTCAAGGGAGTACTTGATCCCAGCCGGGTTTGCACGCTGGAGTCTCCAGTCCTGGATCTGTGGACGAAGCTGAAGATGGTCCCCGATCAAGATGGCATGTTCGACCGTGGGCAACAAGGCAGTCAGGAGATGGGCTTCGAGAACCTCGCCTGCCTCTTCGCAGAGGAGTACTTTGCCCCGGACACGCCGGAGAAGATCTAGGTTCGTGGCGAGGCCTGTGGTCGTGACGCCAATGACGTTTGCCTGTTGGAGACATCGCAGGTCGATAGAGCTCCTGATTTTGTTGTTGCGATCCTTGTTCTCTTCGTACGCCTCGTGCGACACAGAGAGTTTGTCAAGTTCCCCGCGCAAAGTCCTGTGCAACCAATCCTGGTACAATACAATGCGTTCTTGACGGGATAAGTCTTCTAGCCTCAGACGGTAAATATCAGGAAGCGAGCGAGGGTTCTTTGCCATGGAGCCATGAGACAGCCACTCGTCCACAGCTTTCTTCCGGGAATGGCGAACTGTTTGCCAGCCTTCTTCGC